>JBBPTX010000803.1:0-16093 GCA_038094595.1 Pulveroboletus aff. annulatus | reverse complement strand
GTCCCTTCTTCGTCGCGGGTCTTCTGATTGACTGATTGCCCTCTAGAGCCTTCTGGGTCGTTGTCTCGACATAGCGCATTCGCATCATCGCTGCGCTTGTTTCTAGGACTATCCAAGGCTTGTAGGACGCTGTGGTAACCCTTAGGTATGTCCGCGCTGCGTGCCGGGTCGTCTGGGATGCGTGGTGCCAGTGAAGGTGAGTTCTCCTCATCCTTCCTTTTAGGTGACTGTACCGCGAGTGTCATAGATGACTCGCACAACAATTCGAACCACCCCAACAAGTCTATTTACGACACCACCAACGACCCACCATCCTCAGCCAGCGGCTCCGTTTTGACTCATGTCGACTCGTGGTGCGTACTGCTCGCTCTGTCGTCCATGCGGCAGCCTCTCCCACTCCTATGGACTCCATCCGTGTCGATACAACACGTTCCATCGTCGTTGGCTCGTCCTGACATGACCTTGTGGTCTGGTGGCCCCCTCAACCCTCTAACTCGAGTCTGTGCGCTCGGATCCTCGACGCGCACGCTGCCAGCACTCTCGACATGGCTGGACTCTGTATGGACCGTTGGCATCGATCCGGTAAGTCGACTCATTGTGGTCGAGTCTCTTTTTGACTTCTCTCCCCAGTTGGCCTCTTGGCTCTGTACCTCGTGCTGGCACATTGTATCCTCGACGCGCTCGTTTTTCAGGCTCGCGGGGTCATCCTGGACACGGTGTGGACCATTGAAATCGATCTGGTGCGTCCGTTCCGACGATCGTCTCGATCAGCTCCCACACGTAGTCCTGCTGCAACAACGTCGCGATCTTGTAACCGTGACTGTTCGATCGCACACCGCTCGGAACCTCGCAATCTTGCCACGTCTGCGACCGGCTTTTCATATGTTTGTACATCTGGATGATCCCCTCCTCCACAGTTTCTGCATACAAATACAACCGCTCGTTCGTCGACAAATGAACCCCCACGTCCTCTCCCAACGATTCGATCATCTCTGTAAGTCGTCACTCTCCTCTATCGTGTCAATTCGATCGACGAACGATTCGCTCACCCTTGTTGTACACAGATACGATCCATGCACCCCCCACCTCCACCAATCCCTCAAAGTATCTCAGCTCTTTCCTCAGCGCCTCTGCCTCATCCTCACCCATCACATCGTCCCCATCTCCGTCCCGTGCGTTGTTCTCCTCACTCATCCGCTTCTTCAGTAACGCCACTCTAGATTTCTTTTGCTTCAACCAATCCTCCAGCGCGAACCGCCGATGACGTCCACCCGCCGCTATCATCACCGGACCCTCTGCCCCATCCTCGACCAACTCGTCACTGACCAGTTGTAACAATGGAAGGTGTGTCCCGTCTCGTTTTTCGTCTTCATGCGATATCGATTTCTTCAGATCCTTCAAATTCTTGATATCCGCGACGTCGATCAACAGCGGGACCGCGTGTCCAATACGGAATCGACGAAGTCCGTTCTGATTGAACGAATCCAGAAGCTTCTTCCGCTCCTGTTCGTTCAGCTTCCGCGGATTATACTTACCGAACACTAGATTCCTCTCGATGATGTCTGTCTGTGCGTATCCAACGAATGCCTTCATCACCTTTTCCTCCAGATCATCGAATTCTTGCATGCATTTCTCAATTGTCTTTGGTGCGTCTGCACCGCCGTCCGCCGCATGTTTCGACTTCTGACGGTTCGTTTTAGCGACGGCCTTTCCTTTTCCTTTAAGTGCCATGGTGGTTGCGGGTGCGATGATATTGTGTTGTCGATGATGTAACATACTATATTAATCAAGTCCGATTTGATCGGTTTCCCACACTCTAATCTGACTCATGATTTCGCGCAATCCGACCATGTGGTCGGATTGCGCGAAATCAATGACAATAGTCCTTGTTTTATTCTCGTGCAATCTGACATGATATAGATCTTACCGTTGATTTCGCGCAATTCAACCATGTGGTCAGATTGCGCGAAATCAGCGCTCAGATTCCATATGCAAGCACACATACCAACAAAACATCCATTTTAAATCTGATCTTTCGATCGATCTGACTATATACTCGTTTGAAAACATTCATTTCAAGCAATTCGACCATAGGGTCAGATTGCACAGAATTAGCATTCATATTGCATGCACAACCAATACGTACCGACGAATCGTCACTTTCAAACATCCACTTTCGACCAATTTCATTCTAGAGTCGTATGCCTTGTTTTTCAAAGTATCAAAAACGCGCAATTCGACCATATGGTCAGATTGCGCGTTTTTGAAACTCAGATTGCATGCACAAACAACACATATCAACAAACAATCATGTCCAAACATCTACATTCGACAGTTTTCATTCTAGCGTCCTATATCTCTTTTTGAATGTATAAAAAGTTGAAAGCGGGTGTTTGGACACGATTGTTTGTTGATATGTGTTGTTTGTGCATGCAATCTGAGTTCCAAAAACGCGCAATTCGACCACATGGTCGAATTGCGCATTTTTATACATTCAAAAAGAGATATATGGTGCTAGAATGAAAAGTGTCAAATGTGGATGTTTGGACATAATTGTTTGTTGGTACATGTTGTTTGTACATGCAATCTGAGTTTCAAAAATGCGCAATCTGACCATATGGTCGAATTGCGCATTTTTGAAACTCAGATTGCATGCACAAACAACACATATCAACAAACAATCGTGTCCAAACATCCACATTTGACAGTTTTCATTCTAGCGTCATAGATCTCTTTTTGAATGTATAAAACACGCAATTCGACCACATGGTCGAATTGTGCGTTTTTGGAACTCAGATTGCATGCACAAACAACATGTACCAACAAACAATCACATCCAAACATCTGCTTTCAACCAATTCCAGTATATCTCGTTCTGAGAGTATCGGTTTCACACAATTCAATCACATGGTCAGATTGCGCAGAATTGGCACTCGCATCATGTACATCCACAACATATGTCAACACACATCATATCTATCTATCTCTTTGATCAATTACCTCCTTGACTCAACTCATTTTCATAATACTCTTCCATGTGCATATAACATACCATATTACCATTCACACAGTACAATGTTCAATATCACAATATCACTCTCCTCTCTCACATACATACATCAGTCACTAGATATGTCTGACGATCCAAGCACAAACTTGTCACTCAGCTTGTCTGCTCGTCGCATCCCAATGAACTCCACATCTGGGTCCTCAAACGTCACCACTTGCTGTCGTACTCCTCCTCCACCCCTCACAACTTGACTCGGCTGTCTCCGCCGCTCAGGAGACATAGGAAGATCCATCTTCCCATCATCACCCACCTTCCCAACAAACATCCTTTGCATCGACAACAGCTCTCCAGATGTCTTCACTTGCCAGTACCTCACAAATCGCTTCAATGCCTTCTCGGACAGCCTTCCCGTCCATCCATGTAAGCATCCTCGTCACTTCACAGTTCACTCACCTCAACATCACCTCTCTCGCATCCATCGTCGTACTTCCTTTCTTCCACATCTCAACACTCATCCTCTCCTCCTCATCCCCCCATTGCTTCAACATCCTCTTCTCCTTCTCCAGCACACTCGCTTTCATCATCACCTCCTCAACAAGCCACTTCACAATTCTCTCGCTCGACTCGTTGTGAAAGAATGGCACATTCTCCTCCTTCCACATACCCATCCTCGGCAGTCCTCCTGTCGGTGAACAGCACGCAGGACACACAAACACCCTCTCATGCACACTTGCCTCTGTCTCAAACATATCAGTCCTTCGATACATCTCATACCATGCACGGATAATGCACACTGAACAGAACATGTGCCCGCATGATGTTTGCATCCGCGCAACATACGTCCTGTTCAATAGTTCAGTACACCATCCATATCTTTCTTATCTCAACTCACAGAACGTCTGTGCATCTGTATGTATCATCAATATCCATATCAATCACATCCAATTCCACTCACATAGCACACATATACTTCTCATCCATCATCCGACTCACACTCCTCATCTCTCCCAGCACCTTGTTCATCCTTGCAACTTCTTCTTCTTCTTCTCTAACACTCGTCCCACCCTCCACCTGCTTCTCCCAATCCTTTCCCATCTCCTCTAGCTCCTCAATCCGCTTCGTCAGCCCTTCGTTGATCATCTGCAGCGCTCGTAAGTCCCCCTCTTCATCATGCCGACACACCTTTCTCTTTCGTACATCACTCCCTCCCACATCACTTACAATCTCCACCTCCCCATCACTCAACATCACACTCTGCTTTCGCTTCCCCTTCCCCTTCTCTTTCTTCCCTGCCTTCTCCTCTTCCTCCCCCACATCTTTCTTCACCGTATCTATCTCTTCATCAGAATCATCCTTCTCGTCTATATGTCTTCTCAATCATACACTCCCATATATATACATCTTACTCACTTTGTTTGATATTGTAAAACGTGATAATCTGTGCGTGTTGGATCTTGATCTTTTCAATCGTTCGTCGTGCAGACATTCTCATCAACAATCACAAACATCTCCCTCCCATCATATTCACCATATATAGTATCGTCTCTCGTTATCTACATATATACTTAGATATCTAACCACTCATTACTCACATCACCTTTCTTTATATATCTCTCTACTATCAAAAACATGCAATCCGACCATATGGTCGGATTGTGCGTTTTTGATTTTGGTTTCCATCTCTTCACCAGTGCTGACATTTGCACAATTCAACCATATGGTCAGATTGCACATTTTCTTGGTTTCATTTCTATCTCTTCACCAGTACCAACTTTCGCACAATCTGACCATATGGTCGGATTGCGTGATTTTGATTTTGATTTTCATCCATTCACCAATACTAACTATCACACAATTCAACCATAGGGTGAGATTGCACACTTTGCATACTTATTTTCCTTGCCTTTTATCACTTCAGTCACTAATAAAACTCATTTTATCACTCTTTCACACTATCATTGCTTATATAATCATCAAATTGGGCAGCTGAACCCCACCTGGACCCTAACCCAATTAGAAAACACACTAAAATATAAAGGGCCTGTAAGTATGCCTTCTGTATAAACCTGCATTTAAGGTCTGATGAGACTATCGTTGAAACAGGACATGGGCTGGGTTGAGACCCCACTGCCTGTCACCTTTTCAGGTTCTCTTATCCCTGGATCATATTTTGAAAAACGGCAACTCGCTTTGCTCATCGCCATTTTTGATTCCATTCTACCTGTTACGATTTGTCCCCTTTTTCTTCATCGCACTAACATTCCATGGACTATGCTCCGTACGTATCCTTTTGTAGCCTAAACTTTTCTTTTGTTCTCGTGCTACTGGGAACCTCCGTATGTCGCTCTCGAGAGACTCGCTCTTAGTTCTCTCCTTTTTCTTCTCTATTCGTGTTCTACACGAATCCTCTTTTACCCTTTTCCTTCTCACAGATATAGTTATTGGCGGATCTCTCTATCTGTCTTATGGCATAGACATATAGACATGTACGTGTCAACAACCCCCATGTAGTTTAACTACTGTTTAGCCAACTGCATCCATGTAGTCTACACTACGGTTGTTACAGCTATATATTTTTCATCATTACTTAGCGTATAAACGGATGCATCTTTATCTTATCAAGGGAAAACCCGACCTAGACACTGTGCCAGACACAGGGGATCTACGGGCCCTTCTAGATCAGTGGGCTTCACTTACAGCCTTCACATTCGCCCCACTGATCACAGCACGTATTTAATCACCGATCTTCATCACAGACCTCACATCAGTCACCCCATCACTGTGATAAGATCCCTTAGCCTTAATTACCGTTGACATCTTCCATTCTAACCACCCGCAGCAGATCAACGGCTGGACACCTCATGTATCTATTAATCCCTGTTACAGGCTGGACACCTCATGTCGATCATGTTGGGCCTAGGGGATGGACTTATGTAGATACGTATCTAGATCGGTACACAACATGTATCTACACGTAGAATAGTATATAAAGCGAGACTGGACGGAGCTTAGTCTCCAGTCTAGTTCTCTTGTCCTCTGCCTACAAAAGCACCCATAAGATAATACCCCCTCCACTCGACGTTTAGGATAGTGATTGCCTGCAAAGAACTTGTAGTCGCAACACTAGAACTAGACTGTCTATAACCTTTCACCCTTTCACTATCACTAAGCAGCAAACGCGTCTAGTCTCCCACTTTGCTACCCGTCGACTCCAGCAAGTGAGCGCGTTCTTTGAGGCCACTAGGATACGCTAAAGATAAAAGCTATCTAGTGCCTATTTCTTTTCACCGATCTCTTCTCCCCTTCGTAGCCTATACCCCTTGGGTTGACCCACAGAACCCCTGGGAACCAGTAGACGCACCGCCCGTAGCAATAGCAGAACCCATAGTAGTTAAAAAGGAGTCCAGGGAGAACTCGCTAGCTAGAGCGAGCACAGAGAGTGAGAAAGACCCCAACGACTGGCCAGACCCAGCAACCACCGAAGAAGAGTTTTGGAGGATTCTAGAACAGGATCTTCTACCCGAAAGCTTTGGTAACGGCACAGAAGTCGACGTTATCGCCACCGATCTAAGATTTACTGGGGATACCTATTACTGGAACCCCACACCCTCCTATCACACTCTAAGTCCAGCAACAGACCTCGCCTCGCTTAGACACCCCACCACCCCTATCCCTGACGTCAAAAGGCCAGACCCTTTTGCTTGGCCAACAGTACAACGTAACGTCCACCTAAACGCAACCCTAGGCGCAGCACAGGCAGAAAGAGAGATAAGCATCGCCAGAAGGTGATACAGAGAGACTACAGAAGAATCTGAGGATGAAGAATCACATCGCGCGAAGAGACAGCGACGCGAATACCCGCAAACCATAAGGAGAAACGATAGATACAGCAGGGTTCAGTTAAGAGTACAACAAAGAAAATCGTACAAGTACTAGTCATCAATCACAATGTCTTCTTTCATCCCCATAACCGCAGACGATCTCCGCACCAGTTTCTCAGATCCAAACACGAACAACCTAGATGCTATTGCACAATTCGCACAAACACAGGATCAAAGATATGAACATCTCACAAACGAGATAGCGAGACTAAACGACGCAGTACTAAGAATTGAGACGATGATAGCAAACCTCGCTCCTCAAGCACCGCCTTTACCAACAAGACAACCCACACCAGCAATGGCTCCAGTAGCTGGAGCATCATCCAGAAAGGTAGAAGTCTTCGCTGATCCAGGAGAATACGACGGATCTTTTGCGAAATTTGATGAATGGTGGGCCAAAATCCAATCATGGATCTTGATAAATCGACACGCCATACCACCCAAGAGTGAAGAAGCAATCCTAGCAGTACTTTCTAGACTAAAAGGTGCAAGAGCAGGAACCTTCGCACAGCTAAGACTCCAACTAATCTACACCCCTGGGAACAATTATACCTGGGACAAACTGGAGGATGAACTTAGGCAATTGTTTGAAGGAAGTAACGTCAAGGATCGCGCAACAAAGAAGATTCAAGAAATGTATCAAGGACAGGGACAACTAATCGACGATTTCCTTGTAAAATGGTACTCAGAATATCAAAAAGTGCAACTCAGTGACCCACATGGAGTATGGTTACTAGAGAATAGGGTAAAAAGGTATATCGTGGACTTCATTTGGAAAAACGGTATGCGCAAGGACATGGTAGAAGCCACTATGGAGACAATGAGACACGTAGGACATCGCCTCGAAAGTCTCGATCTCATAAGAGGACGAATGCAATCCAGGTTTGGGTCTAAACCAAAAGATCCAAATGCGATGGACATCAGCGCGGCTCAAAAGGGGGCCAAGTCATGTTATAATTGTGGCGAAACGGGGCATTTCGCTAAACAATGTAAGAAGCCCAGTACAAAGTGTGATCTCTGTGGATGGTCAAATGGTCACAAGAAAGACTGCAGACGAAGGCAGATAAGAGGCACGTCCTCGGATGATGTTAAAAGCACCAAACACATTTACACCCCCGGCACACAAGCCGAAAAAGGAAAAGGACGTGACTCCACGGCAGCAATAAGGGGCATGTTGTTCGAAGAAGCAAGGGCATTCTTCAGGGACGTCGAAGATGCCGAAAATAAGAAGTCGGCAAAAGGCAGAGCCTAGATTCAGGAACTGGGTCTAATCTAGGCGAAGGTAAGCGTAAGCAGGTACACTTTCCAATGGACAATCATTTCTCTAGTTTACATGTTTACGATACGGAAGCAGCGCCTTCCACTATTATTTCTTCTTCATTGCCGATAGAGGAGTCCTCTCAGAGGCTTGGCCGGGGCGTCACACCAGTGCTTAATTCCTCTTCAAAGAAAGCTAATCCTTCAATCTCCCCTGCAGATCAAATCCCAGACGAAGGCATCTTTTGCAGATCACTCAAAATAGATAACGAACTAAAAATGAAGATAAAGGTAAAACCCAAAAACACTGATCAAAATTTCATTTCAGTATCAGCACTCTTGGACTCAGGCACAAACTGCGTCTTTGTAGATAACATATTCGCTATGCAACACGCACTTCCCCTTAGACAACTCGCACAACCTCTCACCGTCTATAACGTGGACGGCACTCAGAACGAAGCAGGCAAGATCATGCACGTTGCGTCCCTTTTGCTGGATTACAAAGGACATCGAGAGATAGTCGAAGCAGAAGTCACCAGCTTGGGAAAGAATCAAATGGTGATCGGCTACTCTTGGCTAAAGAAACATAATCCAGACATCAATTGGAAGACTGGAGAGATTAAATTAAGAAGCTGCGGAAGAGAATGCTGGGAGCTTAGAGATAAAAGCGTCTATCTTAGGCTCTTAGAAAAAGAAGAGCAGGAAGCTCAATACAAAGTCTACGAAAAGATAAAAACATTAGAAAAGGAACAAAAGGAAAAACAAGAACGAAATATTAGAATAGGACAAGCGGTGGATGAGAAGCTGAAATCCCTGATGGATCAGAAGAAGTCAGCTGCAGAATTAGTGCCAGAATGCTATCATGAGCACCTCAAGGTATTTGAAGAAAAGGCATCAACCAGAATGCCAACACGAAAATCTTGGGATCATGCCATAGATCTTAAAGAAGACTTTCAGCCGAAGAAAGGAAGACTCATACCCCTGAGCGCAGACGAACAGAAGAAAGTATCAGATTGGCTAGACGATCAATCATCCAAAGGATACATTAGACCTTCCAAATCTCCTCAAACATCACCAGTCTTCTTCGTGCCAAAAAAAGATGGACGAAAGCGCATGGTACAAGATTATCGCTATCTAAACTCGCAAACAGTGCGAAACAATTATCCTCTTCCCCTCATTTCGCAACTCGTAGATCGATTGAAAGGAGCTAAGCTATTTACTACGTTGGATCTCAGATAGGGATACAACAATGTATGCATCAAAGAAGGCGATGAATGGAAAGCTGCCTTCGTCACACACAAAGGAACTTTTGAACCCTTGGTCATGTTCTTTGGACTGTGCAATTCTCCAGCCACCTTCCAAACCATGATGAATGAATTATTCGCAGACATGGAAGACGTCGTAGTAGTCTACATTGACGACGTTATGATATTCACCAAAACAGACAATGAACAAGAACATGCAGAAATCGTTAAGAAGGTATTAAAATGTCAGGAAGAGAACGACCTCTTCGCTAAACCAGAGAAGTGTCACTTCTTTAAGAAAGAAGTCGATTATTTGGGAATGGTCGTAGGACAAGACAGGATCAAGATGGATCACAAAAAGGTCGACGCTATCTTAGATTGGCCTGCACCTCTCAATGTGAAAGGGGTGCGAAGCTTTCTCGGTCTTGCCAACTACTATCGTCATTTCATTGAAGGATATGCGCAAGTCGCCAGACCTCTGAATGATCTCCTAAAGAAAGACATCTCTTGGAAATGGGAGTCGGCACAGCAAGATGCTTTCGATAAATTTAAAGAACGATTCACCACTGCTCCCATTCTTGCCTATCCAGACATTGATTGTCAATTCCGATTAGAAACAGATGCTTCCGACTACGCAACAGGAGCAGTCCTATCTATATTAAAAGAAGACAAATGGCATCCAGTAGCGTTCAGCTCGCACTCAATGTCACCAGAAGAACGAAACTATCCTATAGCCGATAAAGAGATGTTGAGCATCATTAGGGCGCTAGAACAATGGCGTCATTATCTAGAAGGAACAGAACATCCATTTGAAGTATGGAATGATCACGCAAACCTTCAATACTTTATGAAAGCGCAAGATCTATCGAGAAGACAAGCCAGATGGGCGCAATATCTATCCAGATTTAATTATACCTTTGTATACAAACCAGGATCGTCCAACGCAAAGGCAGATGCTCTCTCCAGAAGAGAAGATCATGCACAAGGTATAGAAAACGACAACAAAGGTATAACAATGATATCCCCGGAGCGGATAAGGACAACATCATCCAAAGTTGCAATCTACGATGAAGGGGCACAGTTACATCAAGATATATTTAACCAAACATGTCTCTTGACAGAGACCAAAATACAGAAGTTATGTAAAGAATATAAAGTTTGTGAAGAAGCGAACGGGCTTCTTTACCAAGAAGGAAACTGGTTATAAGTTCCGGCCAAAAACGGAGATAACGAAGATTTAAGAATCAAGACCCTTAAATTATGTCATGACTCGCCTATGGCAGATCATCCTGGAAATGAAAAGACTATTGATCTAGTCTTACGTCACTATTGGTGGCCTGGCGTCATGATGCAAATCAAAGATTATATATCTCGTTGCGATCGATGCGCACGAATGAAATCTTCCAACCAGCCTAGCTCTGGTTTATTGCAACCGGTAGAAGTCCCCAACGGACCCTGGCAGGACATATCTGTCGACTTCGTCACCGATCTGCCAGAAAGTAATGGATCAGACAGCATCCTAGTAGCTGTAGATTGCTTCTCGAAGGAAGTGGTGCTTATCCCTTGTCGCAAGACGACGTCCACCATCAAGACAGCAAGTCTCTACCTTCATCACATCTTCAAGCACCATGGAATTCCCCTATCTATAGTGTCCGATCGAGGACCATAGTTCGCTTCGCAAGTCATGGCAGAGCTATGCAAGAAGCTTAATATAAAACAACGTTTATCTACTGCGCATCACCCACAAACAGATGGTCAAACAGAAAGAATGATCAGGGACGTGCAACAATATCTAAGAATCTTCTGTGCAGAGCGCCAAGGCGAATGGGCACAATGGTTACCCATAGCGCAGTTCAGCTATAACTCTAAGAGGCAAGCCTCATCCAAGAAGTCTCCATTCAAAGTCACCCGTTCCTACACTCCGCGCATGGGAATAGAACCCATTGCATCATCCTCCAAGGCACCAGCTGCCGATGAATTTCTATCTACTCTACATGATGTGACGGAGCAAACTAAATTAAATCTAGAACAAGCTCAGCTGCGCATGAAAGCACAAGCTGACAAACATAGAAAGGAGACTCCTCCCTATAACGTTGGAGATAAAGTATGGCTTTCCACAGATAACTTAAGGTTGCCGCGTGCAAGTCGCAAGTTAACAGAGTGATGGTTAGGGCCATATGACATCATCACACTAGTTGGGGATAATGCAGTAACCCTTCATTTGCCATCCTCTATGCAAATCCATCCAACCGTTAATATATCACAGGTTAAGCCTTATAAAGAGAGGCTTCAGGGACAACCTGTTATTGCTCCCGGCCCTATACAGGTAACCGAGGACCGAGATAATTTATACAAAGTAGAAAGGATTATCACTAGTAGATTCAAAGGTCGTCGCCTTGAATACCTGGTCCATTGGCTAGGATATGATGAGACAGATCAAACTTGGGAACCGGAAGATCATCTTCTACCGGGTGCGCTTGATGCCATCGGCGATTTCCATAGGGAATATCCTTCTGCACCTTGAAGGTTGCAGATGTCTCATTCGGCATTTATACGATGCTTTTATGAACGCAAAGATCTCACTCTTCCATTGACACACCCTTTTGATCGCCTGGAAGTCGATCCTTAGACGGGGGTAGTGTTACAGCTATATATTTTTCACCTTTTACCTTGCGCATCTGGATGCCTTCTTTATCTTATCAAGGGAAAACCCAACCTAGACACTGTGCTAGACACAGGGGATCTACGGGCCCTTCTAGATCAGTGGGCTTCACCTTTAGCTCTTCACTTTCGCCCCACTGATCACAACACATATTTAAATACCTTGTGATCATCACAGACCTCACATCAGTCACATCGTCACTGTGATGTGATCCCTTATCTTTAATTACCATTTACATCTTCCATTCCACCCATCCGCAGCAGATCAACGAATGGACACTTTCCTACCTCATCAAGGGAAAACCCAACATAGACACTATGCTAGACACAGGGGATCTACAGGCCCTTTAAGATCTGTGGGCTTCACTTTCAACTCTTCACCTTTCGCCCCACAGATCACAGTACATATTTAATACATTGTGATCATCACAGACCTCACATCAGTCACCTTCATCACTGTGACGTGATCCCTTATCTTTAATTACCATTGACAACTTCCATTCCACCCACCCACAGCAGCAAATCAACAGGTGATAAACACATGTATCTATTAATCTCCGATACAGGCCAACTCCTCATGTCAATCATGTTGGGCCTAGGGGATAGACTTATGTAGATATGTATCTAGATTGATACACAACATGTATCTACATAGTAGACAGTATATAAAACAAGACTGGATGGAGCTCAGTCTCCAGTCTAGTTCTCTTGATCATCTCCTACAAGTAATCTCTTAAAATACTCCTCTCAACACCTAGTATCCAAGTGGTTGCTTGCAAAGACTTGTAGATGCAACACTTCTTGGAGTGGCAATGAATGCTCTAAAGGCAATGGAGATTGAGGATGGTAAAAACATCATTGCAACAACAACAGACAACCTTACCATGATGCAGGCATTCTGCAAGAAATTACAAAATGAGTTCTACTGAGTTCTTGTAAGAAATATTGAATTAGTAATTTGTATTTGAGTATATTAACTTACCACCAGACATTTCTGTGCTTTATACATGGGGTTAATACAATCATTGGCAAAATCTTATCATTGTTATGACTACAAATCTTGCAGGCAATCACTATCTTCTTAGACATCAAGTGGAGGAACTATCTTAGGTAGGACTTGTAGGAGGAGAACAAGAGAACTAGACTGGAGACTGAGCTCCGTCCAGTTTTGCTTTTATATATTATTCTATGTGTAGATACATGTTGTGTATCAATCTAGATACATATCTACATAAGTCTATCCCCTAGGCCCAACATGATCGACATGAGGAGTTGGCCTGTAATGGAGATTAATGTATACATGAGTTTGCCAGCCGTTGATCTGCTGCGGGTGGGTGGAATGGAAGGTGTCAATGGTAATTAAAGATAAGGGATCACATCACAGTGATGGGATGACTGTAATGAGGTCTGTGATAATCACAGTGTATTAAATACGTGCTGTGATCAGCGGGGTGAACATGAAGGGCTATAGGTGAAGCCCACTGATCTAGAAGGGCCCGTAGATCCTCTGTGTCTAGCACAGTGTCTAAGTCAGGTTTTCCCTTGATAAGATAAAGAAAGTGTCCATATGCACAAAGTAAAGAGTGAAAAATATATAGCTGTAACACTACCCCCCATCTAAGGATCAACTTCCAGGCAATCAAAAGGGTGTGTTGATGGAAGAGTGAGATCTTTGCATTCAGAAAAGCATTGTACAAATGCCGAATGAGACATCTGCAACCTTCGAGGTGCAGAAGGATTCTCCCTATGGAAATTGCTGATGGCATCAAGCACACCTGGTAGAAGATGATCTTCCGGTTCCCAAGTTTGATCTGTCTCATAATAGCCTAGCCAATGGACCAGGTATTCAAGGCGACGACCTTTGAATCTGCTAACGATGATTCTTTCTATTTCGTATAAGTTATCTTGGTCCTTGATTACCTCTATAGGGCCAGGAGTGATGACGGGTTGTCCCTGAAGCCTTTCTTTATAAGGCTTAACCCATGATATATTAACAGTTGGGTGGATTTGCATGGAGGATGGCAAATGAAGGGTGACTGCATTATCCTCAACTAGTGTGATGATGTCACATAGCCCTAACCATCGCTCTGTTAATTTGCAACTTGCATGCAGCAACTTTAAATTATCTGTGGATAACCACACTTTATCTCCAATGTTATAGGGAGGAGTTTCCTTTCTATGTTTGTCAGCTTGTGCTTTCATGCACAGCCAAGCTTGTTCTAGATTTAATTTAGTTTGCTCCGTCACATCATGTAAGGTGGATAGGAATTCATCAGCAGCTGATGCCTTGGAGGAGGATGCAATGGATTCTATTCCCATGTGTGGAGTATAGGAACGAGTGACTTCGAATGGAGACTTCTTTGTTGAGGCTTGCCTCTTAGAGTTATAACTGAATTGTGCGATGGGTAACCATTGTGCCCATTCGCCTTGGCGCTCTGCGCAGAATATTCTTAGATACTGCTGCACGTCCCTGATCATTCTTTCTGTTTGACCATCTGTCTGTGGATGATGTGCAGTCAATAGACATTGTTTTATATTAAGCTTCTTGCATAGCTCTGCCATGACTTGCGAAGCGAACTGTGGTCCTCGATCGGACACAATAGATAGGGGAATTCCATGGTGCTTGAAAATGTGATGTAGGTAGAGACTTGCCGTCTCGATGGCGGACGTCGTCTTGCGACAAGGGATAAGCACCACTTCTTTCGAGAAGCGATCTACAGCTACTAAAATGCTGTCTGATCCGTTGCTTTCTGGCAGATCGGTGACAAAATCGACAGACATGTCCTGCCATGGTCCGCTAGGGACTTCTAAGGGTTGTAATAGACCAGAGCTGGGCTGGTTGGATGGTTTCATTCGTGCGCATCGATCGCAACGAGATACATAGTCCTTGATTTGAGCTGTGACGCCAGGCCACCAATAGTGACGTAAGACTAGATCAATAGTCTTTTCATTTCCGGGATGACCTGCCATAGGCGAGTCATGACATAATTTAAGGATCTTAATCCGTAAATCTTCGTTATCTCCGTTTTTGGCTGGAACGTATAACCGGTTTCCTTCTTGGTAAAGAAGCCCGTTTGCTTCTTCACACACTGCGTGTTCTTTACATAACTTCTGTACTTCCATCTCCGTCAAGAGACATGTTTGGTTAAATATATCTTGATGTAGCTGTGCCCCTTCATCGTAGATTGCGACTTTGGATGATGTTGTCCTTATCCGCTCCGGGGAAATCATAGTTATGCCTTTATTGTCATCCTCTATTCCCTGCGCATGATCTTCTCTTCTAGAGAGAGCATCTGCTTTTGCGTTAGATGACCCTGGTTTGTATATAAAGATATAGTTGAATCTAGATAGATATTGCGCCCATCTGGCCTGTCTTCTAGATAAGTCTTGTGCTTTCATAAAGTATTGAAGGTTTGCGTGATCGTTCCATATTTCAAATGGGTGTTCAGTTCCTTCTAGATAATGACGCCATTGTTCTAAGGCTCTGATGATGCTCAACATCTCTTTATCTGCGATAGGATAATTTCTTTCCTCTGGCGACATTGAGTGCGAACTGAATGCTACTGGATGCCATTTTTCTTCTTTTAATATAGATAGGACTGCTCCTGTTGCGTAGTCAGAAGCGTCTGTTTCTAATCGGAATTGACAATCGATGTCTGGATAGGCGAGAATAGGAGCGGTGGTGAATCGCTCTTTTAATTTATCGAAGGCGTCCTGTTGTGATGAGTCCCATTTCCAAGGAACGTCTTTCTTTAGGAGGTCGTTCAGAGGCCTGGCGACTTGCGCATATCCTTCTATGAAACGACGATAGTAATTGGCAAGACCAAGAAAGCTTCGCACCCCTTTCACATTGATAGGTGCTGGCCAATCTAAGATGGCGTCGACCTTTTTGCGATCCATCTTGATCCCATCTTGTCCTACGACCATCCCCAGATAATCAACTTCTTTCTTGAAGAAATGGCACTTTTCTGGTTTAGCGAAGAGGTCGTTCTCTTCAAGGCGTTTTAATACTTTCTTGACGATTTCTGCGTGTTCTCGTT
>JBBPTX010000802.1:0-16111 GCA_038094595.1 Pulveroboletus aff. annulatus | reverse complement strand
GGAGGTGTAAACGCTGGCGAGGTCTGGATCCTGCCAGAGATGGGGGAGACATGGGAGGAGGGAACATCACCAATAAGAGTGGCGAAGTTGACAGGCTGAGGGGCGGCGGGGCGAGTAGGAGAGACCCTCTCGGGGTCGGTAGAGGGAAGACGGACTGTGCTGGGGTTGGTGGTGGGTGCGGCTGCAGGGGTGTCGACATTGGTAAATTCGATGGCCATAAGGAGGAGATGGAGAGGGTTTATCTGCGGCATGGTGGGCGAGCGGATGTGGGAGCGAAAGCGCGGGGGTGTCGTCTTTTATAGTTGTCTAGTAACTCCGACGAGTGTTTCAAGTTCCGCTCGGGTTCCCATGAGTCTTCTTTGGCGGAGTACCCTTTCCATCAGATCAGGTATTGACGGGCCGACGGCATTCCTCGATGCCGTATGATTCGTTCTATTTCGTATTCTTCTTGTCCTTCGACAAGATCCGGGGGCGGTGTGGGGAAGTTCAGGCCATGTACGTCATTTTCACGATAGGGTGATAACAGAGAGGCGTGGAACGTGTTGTGAATCTTCCACGTTCGTGGGAGTCAGAGGCGATAGGAGATGGGAGAAATGACGTCAGAGATAACGAAGGGGCCTTCGTGTTTCATGGCAAACTTCGGATCTTGGACGGACCTTTTAAGGTTCCTGGCTTCCAGCCAAACTTGTTGTCCCTTCTGAAAAGGTACAAATCTTGTCTTGGACCTGGATGCCATGACTTGTCGCACAAGTTCATGGGATGCGAGGGCTTCGTCTCGTAAGGCAGTCAGTTCTTTGAGACAGGACTCGATGGCGGGGATGTTGGTTTCGGTGATCACTGAGGGGAGGGCGTGGGGTTCATATCCCATCATGAGATAAAACGGGGATTTGCTGGTGATGGAATGAGGGCGGTGATTGTGGGTGAATTCGGCATGAGAGATCTGATCAGGCCAAGTAGAAGGGTGATCACCGCAGTAGATGCGGAGGTAAGTCTCAACTTCCTGGTTGACACGTTTGGTTTCGCCATCGGTCTGAGGGTGATAAGCTGTGGAGAGGGAAAGATCGTAATTGAGGAGTCTCCCGAGTTCTTTGGTGAAGGCAGAGGCGAACTGTGGGCCACGATCTGAGATAACTTTCTCATAGAGATCAAAGCGGAGATAGACTTTGTGGAAAAAGAGTGCGGCAATGCCTTCTGCAGTGATCGATTTCTTCGTGGGGCAAAGAATTACCCCCTTAGTAAGGCTGTGGTCCACCATGACCAATAAAGAGTCGAATCCCCCAGACAGCGGGAGATCGGTGATCAGATCGCAAGAGATCTGCTGAAAGGGACGAGAGCATGAAGAGGGGATGGGGACAAGCGGGGGAATCGTAGGGTGAGTGTTCGCCTTGTTGCGTTGGCACATGGCGCAACCATCAACATAAGAGCGCACAAAGGAGGCAAGGCCCAGCCACCAAAACTCAGAGGCGATGAGCTGGCGCGTTTTAAGATAGCCGGGGTGACCAGCGGAATCATGGTCATGGGAGTGTTGGACGACAGCGCGGCGAAGGTCACGGTCGGGAGGAACATAGACGCGTCCCTGATATTGGAGGACGCCATCAGAGAATTGCCAATCAGCAAGGCGAGAGCGGAAGGCAGGGGGAAGGGAACCGTCAATCTCCTGCAGTTTATGGAGAACAAGGTCATCGGAGGAGGAGGTGGCCGCGATGTGGTTGGAGAGGGCGGAGTCGATGAGGCGGACGAAAAGGGTGTCAGGGAGGAGAGTGACACCGAAGTTGTCGGAGTCAGTGCGAGGGAGGAGATCTGGTCGGCAGGAGAGGGCATCTGGGCCGGCGAGTTGGGTGCCAGGTACATGGGTGATGGAGTAGTCGTAGTCGGCAAGGTCGAGGAGCCAGCGGGCTTGACGTCGGTTGAGGTCTTGAGGGCGACGGAAGTAAGTCAGGTTCTTATGGTTGGAGAAGACCTTGATGGGAAAGGGAGAGCCGTGGAGGTACTGCCTCCAGGCTTTGAAACCGCATATGACGGCCAAGAGCTCCCTGTCATGGATATCATAGTTGCGTTCTGAAGAGGAGAATGATTGCGATAAGTAAGAGCAGGGGTGCCAATCCCCGTTTGCATCGGTTTGCAATAGAATACCACCCGATGCATATTTGGAGGCGTCGGTGGCCATGGCAAAGGGTCGAGAAATATCAGGCATAAAGAGAATAGGCTTACAGAGGAATAGCTCCTTGAGCTGTTCGAAAGCGGTCTGCTGCGCGGAACTCCAAGTCCAGGGCATGGTTTTCTTGGTGAGGTCAATGAGGGGGCGGGCGATGTTGGAGTAGCCAGGAATAAAACGTCTGTAGAAATTAGCGAATCCAAGAAAGGAACGGACATCTTTTACTTTCTGTGGCGTGGGCCACTTAGCAATCCCGTCAAGCTTAATGGGATCCATAGCGAGTTGTCCTTTTTTGACAATCATCCCAAGGTATTCAACTTCGGGCATGGCAAATTGGCACTTCTCCAGTTTGAGATGGAGATCGAGTTCCGTCATCTGTTGAAGGACTTGGCGAGTTCGTTCGGTGTGGGTGGCGTCATCTGGGGAGAAGATGAGGAGATCGTCCATATAGATAACTAACCATCCTTCGGTGATCATATCGTGGAAGGAATCATTCATGAAGCGTTGGAAAGTCGCTGGGGAGTTAGTCATGCCGAAGAACATTACCATGGGTTCAAAGAGTCCTTTGTGAGTAAGAAAGGCACCCTTCCATTGATGCCCATCCTTTATACGTACATTGTTATATCCCCATCGTACGTCGAACTTGATGAAGACACGAGCACCTTTGAGTTTGTCGAGAAGGTCGGAAATCAGGGGTAGCGGATAGGCGTCACGGACGGTGTGTTCATTAAGGTATCGGTAGTCTTGACAAGGGCGAAGTTTGCCATCTTTCTTCTTGACAAAGAAGAATGGTGATGCCTGAGGGGAGTTCGAGGGGCGAATCTTGCTGGCGGTGAGATTTTCATCTAGGAAGTCCTCGGTGACCTTCTTTTCGTCTGGGGTGAGTGGGTAGAGTTTGCCGATCTTCGGGGTGAATGAGTCTTTGATGTTGATCTCATGGTCATAAGGTCTAGAGGGAGGAAGGGAATCGGCGGACTCCTTGGCGAATACAGGGGCGAAGTCCTTGTAGGCATCGGGGAGCGTGACTATTGGCTTGGCCTTCTCAGCGGCAGCTGCGAGTTCCGTGGCAGTGGTGAGCTTGGCGACAAGTTTTGGGTGCGTTTGGTGGTATCTGGATCCTGACTTGAGAACTCATTGACAGGAATTGGCATAGAGTGCACGGCGAACATAGAGGTTCCCGTCTGGCATGTCAAGGAATGTGGAGAGAGTGTGGTCGGGGATAGTCTCAACTAGGACATGGCGAGGTGGTTTCGAGGGAGGTGCTCGGGGTTGAGCATTGTTGTGTCATTTGAGGTCGGCAACATGGATGTGGTAGAGAGATGCAGATTCATCTACCATCTCTGGAATATTGATCATCTGTGACGACCAGTCAATAGAGGGGTTCATAAGTCGTAACCAGGGCACTCCAAGAATCACGTTTTCGGACCCGCAATGCATGATGTGGAAGCGCACGTGTTGTGCGATTCCATCAATGTTCGTGAAGAGAGAGGCAGTGTAGTGGATAGCCCCCTTGGCATTGGGGGTTTGATCGACGTTGTTAACGGGGATGGGTGTCGGGAGTTTGTCAAGAGGGAGTTTATGCTTTTGGGCGAAATTCCAGTCAAGGCAGTTGATGTCTGTGCCGCTATCGATAAGGGCGTGGATGTCGATGGTTTTCATGGTGTGCGAAGGGTCAATGAGTTGGAGAGGGATACGCATTGATTTTTTGGACGTGGATACAAGTACAGGCGTGCATGTATTAGAAGGAACTACTGACGTCGAGGCAGTGTTCCATTTCAAAAATCCTGAGAGGTAAGGGCGACACGAGAGACCTTTGGTTCTTCATCGTCATCTTCTTCATCTATCTCTTGTAGTCGAGGAACTTCTCCTTCGTCCTTAACTTCTACTTCTATAACCCTCCTGACGACCTTCTTCAGCCTCGGGGTATTTGAAGTAAATGTGGGGCAGTTGGTAGCCTGATGTCCTTTCTGGCGGCAATGGAAGCATTTCCCTTCCTTGCGACATTGTTCTCGTTCGGCGGGGGTGAGTTGTGGAAGGCAGACGGCATCAATGTCCATGGTGTTGGGGTCTTTGGTATGAGTGGGAGTGGTGTATTGGTGATACGTGTGGCGAGAGGGAGTCTTGTGACAAGCGGCGATTTCTCGGGCATGTTCCATGTGGGTCTGGAAGGTGACTGCTTTCTTCAACCAGGCGTCTATGGTAGTGGGAACCATTTCCATGGCTAGGATATGGTGCATGAGGGCTTCAGGGATCGCGGCAGAATAGTAGCCGATAAGGGCATTGTTATCGGTAATGCCAGCGATGGCGCAGTGGTTTTGGAACTGAGCGTTGTACTCAGTGAGCGAGGGAGAGTGTCCACCGTTTTTAGTGGCAGTCATACGAGTGGTGGTGAGCCAGGCAATCGTGTTGCCCATAGTATCGTAGTGTTTAAACGCCAAGATGAATGCGTCACGGAAGTCGGACCAAGAGCCCATCAAAATCGTGCCATCAGCAGTGATCTTTGAGGATCTGAAGGTATTTGCCCATGTGAGGGCGGGGCCTTGAGTCATATACAAAAGTGCGAAAGTGATGCGCTTCGGGTCGGTGGTGTATACCTCAGCGTTGACGTTGAGGTAGAAAGCGACGGAGTCAAACCATTGTTTGGCCGTCTTGTAATCGCCATCGTACTTTTCTGGGGTACCGATGCAAAGTTCAAGGGGTTTGGTGGTCATAGCGGGCGATGGGGGACAAGGGATCGGGGGAAAGATGTGGCCGGTCTGGCGTCTGGGTGTTGGGGACGGGGGAGTCTGTGGACGGGGTATCTGCACAGAGGCGGAAAAGCTATGGGAGAGGTCACGAGTAGCGAGTTCTTCGTCTGAGTCTAATAAAGGCTCATCGGGGTCTTCGTCCCAATATGTTTGGTTGGGATCATCGGGGGTGTCAGAGGAGTCGGAGTGCGAAGTACACGGAGGTTCTCGAGGATTCCAACGTGGATCAGTGGTTCGAGTGTTTCTATGAGAAGCTATGGTGGGCAGCGTACGTGATAGTACCCGAATGAGGAGGTAGCTTAGTTCTTTTGTTACATGTGGCCGTGGATGTGGTTGCGTGTAGACCTACTAACGCCTAGTAGGGCCAAGGGTTCAGTTGCTCGTATAGACGGCAACGTAAGGCCAGCTGTGGGGATGCTGGGTCGAAGGTACCGTCAAGGGTGTTGACGGGTCGAGAGGTAACCGTTGCCTAGCTTGGCGAACGGGTTTAAGGTTTCAGGGATAAGACACACAAGGGCGGTGGGGCCGAGTGCGAAGCGTTCACTTAATAGTAGAACGAAGACTGAGGAGTAAAGGCGAGTTGATTGCTAGTGCTAACTAGGCGACAAGCCGTAGGTAGAACTAAGCTGAGGAAAACGTAAAGGGGTCCCTGTTGAAGGGTTTATATAGTGAAATATGAAGCGTGACAGTTACATGTCACCATGATTAAGGGCCGGTGCAGGAAACGGCATTAGAATTAGAAAACCAATAGCAAAACTACGCATGAGAAAGAAACGTTAAGGGCCAGCGCATACAGCGTGAGAAGATCAGAAGAGAACGGGTACCTGCGCAGTGAGGGATAAGCATGCTTACAAGATGTATAGGATGTCGTAGAACGACATGGAAGGAATGAGGTTAAGCGTGAGAAAAGGAAAAGTATTAGTCCGATAGCGAAAGAAAGGAAAAAGCGTTCGTCCTGCGAGCAAATCGTAACACTTTCTCATGCGTGGTTTTGCCATTCGCCTTCTATTTCTAAATGCCGTTTCCCACGCCGGCCCTTATCCATTGTGACACATAACTGTCACACTTCTACTTTGCTATATAAACCCTTCAACAGGGTCTCTTCGTCTTTTCCTTAGCTTAGTTCTACCTACGGCTTGTCGCCTAGTTAGCACTAGCAATCTATTGCCTTTACTCCTCGCATCTTCGCTCTACCATTAAGTGAGCGCTTCACACTATGGCCCGACCGCCTCCGTGTGTCTAAAACCCTTGAACCTTCAACCCGTTTGTCAAGCTAGACAACGGTTACCTCTTGACCAGTCAATATCTTGACGGTACCTTCAATCCAGCATCCCCACGGCTGGTCTCACGTCGTCATCGACATGAACGACAGATTCTCTCGACCCTACTAGGCGTTAGTAGGTCTACGCGCAACCATACCCACAGCCACGCGTAACAAAAGAACTAAGCTAACTCCTCGTTCGGGTACTATCACGTATGCCGCCCACCATAGCTTCTCATCGAAACACTAGAACCACCGACCTGCGTTGGAATCGCCGAGAACCTCCGCAAACCTCACACTCCAACTCCTCTGACACCCCCGACGATCCCAACCAAGTGTATTGGGATGAAGACCACGATGAGCCTTTATTAGACTCAGACGAAGAACTCACTACCCGCGATCTTTCCCACAGCTTCTCTGCTTCCATACAGATACCTCGTCCACAAACACCCCCATCCCCAACACCCAGATGCCAAACCGGCCATATCTTCCCCCCGATTCCTCAAACTCCGTCGCCCACTATGACTACCAAACCTCTTGAACTCTGCATTGGCACCCCAGAAAAATACGATGGCGATTACAAGATGGCCAAACAATGGTTTGACTCCGTCGCGTTTTACCTCAATGTCAACGCTGAGGTATACACCACTGACCCAAAGCGCATTGCTTTTGCGCTCTCGTACATGACCCAAGGCCCCGCACTTACGTGGGCAAACACCTTCCGATCCTCGAAGATCGCGGCTGATGGCACGATCTCGATGGGCTCCTGGTCCGACTTCCGTGACGCCTTCATCTTGGCATTCAAACACTACAACACCACTGGCAACGCGATTGCCTGGCTCACTACCACTCGCATGACCGCCGCCAAGAACAGCGGATATTCCCCCTCGCTCACTGAGTACAACGCTCAGTTTCAAAATCAATGCGCTATCGCAGGCATCACCGACAACAATGTCCTAATCGGCTACTACTCTGCCGCAATCCCCAAAGCTCTCATGCACCGTATCCTAGCCATGGAAACAGTCCCCACTACCATAGACACCTGGTTGAAGAAAGCGGTCACCTTCCAGACCCACATGGAACACGCCTGAGAAATCGCTGCTCATCACAAAACTCCCTCCCACCACACATATCACCAATACACCCCTCCCACTCATATCAAAGACCCTAACGCCATGGACATTGATGCCATCCGCCTCCCACGACTCACCCCCGCTGAATGAGAACAATGTCGCAAGGAAGGAAAATGCTTCCATTGCCGACAGAAGGGACATCGGGCAAACAATTGCCCTACATTTACTTCAAATACCCCGAGGCCGAAGAAAATCGTCCAGAGGGTTACAGAAGTAGAAATTGAGGACAAAGAAGAAATTCCTCGATTACAAAAGACAGACAATGAAGATGACGACGAAAATCCAAAAGTCTCTCATGTCACTTTCGCCTCGCAGGATTTTTGAAACGGAACGCTGCTTCGACATCAGTAGTTCCTCCCATCATGTGTGCACCTGTACTTGTATCTACGTCAAAGAAATCAATGCGAATTCCCCTCCAACTCATTAATCCTTCACACACCATGAAAACTGTCGACACCCGTGCCCTCATCGATAGCGGCGCAGATATCAACTGCCTCGATTGGGACTTCGCCCAAAAACACAAACTTCCCCTTGATAAACTCCCGACGCCCATCCCCGTCAACAACGTCGACCAAACCCCCAATGCCAAGGGGGCCATCCGCTACACCGCCTCCCTCTTTACGAACATTGATGGAATCACACAACACATATGCTTCCACGTCATGCATTGCAGATCTGAGAACGTGATTCTCAGGATGCCCTGGTTACGACTTACGAACCCCTCGATTGACTGGTCGTCGCAAACAATCACTGTCCCAGAGACGGTAGATGAATCCGCCTCCCTCTACCACATCCACATCGCTGATCTCCAACGACACGATGAAGCTCAACCCTGAGCACCTCCCTTGAAGCCACCACACCATGTCCTAGTTGAAACCATCCCAGACCACGCCCTCTCCACATTCCTTGACATGCCGGACGGAAACCTCTACGTTCGTCGAGCGCTCCACGCCAACTCTTGCCAACAGGTCCTCAAATCAGGATCCCAATACCACCAGATGCATCCGAAGTTAGTTGCCAAGCTCACCACCGCCACCGAACTTGCGGCTGCAGCCGAGAAAGCCAAGCCAAGAGTCACACTTCCCGACGTCTATAAAGACTTCGCATCAGTTTTTGCCAAAGAATCTGCCGATTCTCTTCCTCCCTCCAGACCATATGACCACGAAATTAACATCAAAGACTCATTCACCCCAAAGATCGGCAAACTCTATCCGCTCACCCCTGATGAAAAGAAAGCCACCGAAGACTTCCTCGAAGAGAATCTAGCTGCCAGCAAGATTCGCCCCTCAAACTCCCCTCAAGCATTGCCGTTCTTCTTTGTCAAAAAGAAAGATGGCAAACTCCGTCCCTGCCAAGACTACCGGTACCTCAACGAGCATACCGTTCGTGACGCCTATCCATTACCGCTAATCTCCGACCTCCTCGACAAGCTCAAGGGAGCTCGTGTTTTCACTAAGTTCGATGTACGATGGGGATATAACAACGTACGTATAAAAGATGGGCACCAATGGAAAGGTGCCTTTCTTACTCATAAAGGTCTCTTTGAACCCATGGTAATGTTTTTCAGCATGACTAACTTGCCAGCAACGTTCCAACATTTTATGAACGATTCTTTCCATGATATGATCGCCGAAGGATGGTTGGTTATTTATATGGACGACCTCCTTATCTTCTCCCCAGACGATGACACCCATACAGAACGAACTCGCCATGTCCTCCAACGTATGACAGAACTCGACCTCCACCTCAAACTAGAGAAATGTCAATTCGCTGTTCCTGAGGTGGAATACCTCGGGATGATTGTCAAAGAAGGGCAACTTGCTATGGATCCCGTCAAACTCGATGGAATTGCTAAATGGCCTACACCACAAAAAGTCAAAGACGTCCGATCTTTCCTTGGTTTTGCTAATTTCTACCAGCATTTTATCCCTGGATATTCCAACATCACCCGACCCCTCATAGACCTCACTAAGAAAACTATGCCCTGGAGTTGGAATTCCGTGCAACAAACCGCTTTCGAACAGCTCAAGGACCTGTTCCTTCGTAAGCCTGTTCTTTTCATGCCCGATATCTCTCGACCCTTTGCCATGGCCACCGATGCTTCTAAATATGCGTCGGGTGGTATTCTGTTGCAAACTGATGCGAACAGGGATTGGCACCCCTGTTCTTACTTATCACAATCGTTTTCCTCCTCCGAATGAAACTATGATATCCACGACAGGGAGCTCTTGGCCGTTATCCGCGGTTTCAAAGCCTGGAGACAATACCTCCACGGCTCTCCCTTCCCCGTCAAAGTTTTTTCCGATCACAAGAACTTGACTTACTTCCGCCGCCCCCAAGACCTCAATCGTCACCAAGCCTGATGGCTCCTCAACCTCGCCGACTATGACTATTCCATTACTCATGTACCTGGCACCCAACTCGCTGGTCCGGACACCCTCTCCCGACGTCCTGACCTCCTCCCTCGTGCTGACTCAGACAACATCAGCATCACCCTCCTCCCAGATACCCTCTTCGTTCAACTCATTGACTCAGCCCTCTCCAACCACATCGCCTCCGCCTCCGCCTCCAATGACCTCGTTCTCCACAAATTACAGGAGATCGACAGCTCGCTTCCCCCTGCCTTCCGATCCCACCTTGCTAATTGGCAATATTCTGATGGCGTCCTTCAATATCAAGGACGCATTTACATCCCTCCCGACTGTGACCTTCGCCGCACTGTCGTCCAACAATCTCATGACCATGACTCTGCTGGTCACCCCGGCTACCTCAAAACCCGTCAACTTGTCGCCTCCGAATTTTGGTGGCCGGGTCTTGCCTCCTTCGTTCGTTCTTACGTTGAAGGCTGCGCTGTGTGCCAGCGTAACAAGGTGAACACTCACCCTGTGGTTTCTCCACTTTCCCCCATCCCGTCCTCGTGCTCTCGTCCTTTCCAGCAGATCTCCTGCGATCTGATCACCGGTCTCCCGTTGTCCGGGGGATTCGACTCGTTATTGGTCATGGTGGACCACGGCCTTACTAAGGGGGTAATTCTTTGCCCTACCACGAAGACTATCACAGCGGAAGGCGTTGCTGCCCTCTTTTTCCACAAAGTTTACCTCCGCTTCGGTCTCTACGAGAAAGTTATCTCAGATCGTGGTCCCCAATTCGCCTCCGCCTTCGCCAAAGAACTCGGAAGACTCCTCAACTACGACCTCTCCCTCTCCACGGCCTATCATCCACAGACTGACGGTGAAACCGAACGCGTCAACCAAGAAGTCAAGACTTACCTTCGTATCTACTGCGGGGACCACCCTTCTACTTGGTCTGATCATATTTCTCACGCCGAATTCACCCACAATCACCACCCTCATTCCGTTACTGGCAAGTCCCCATTTTACCTCATGATGGGATATGAACCCCGTGCCCTCCCCTCAGTGATCGCTGAAACCAACATCCCCACCGTCGAATCCCGTCTCAAAGAACTGACCACCTTACAAGATGAAGCCCTCGCGTCCCATGAACTTGCGCGACAAGTCATGGCGTCCAGGTCCAAGTCGAAATTCGTACCTTTCCAGAAAGGACAACGAGTTTGGCTGGAAGCCCGGAACCTTAAAAGGTCCGTCCAAGATCCAAAGTTCGCCATGAAACGCGAAGGTCCCTTTGTTATCTCCGACGTCATCTCCTCCGTTTCTTATCGCCTCCAACTCCCACGAACATGGAAAATCCACAACACGTTCCACGCCTCTCTATTATCGCCCTATCGCAAAAACGACGTACACGGCTCGAATTTCCCCACACCGCCTCCGGATCTTGTCGAAGGACAAGAAGAATACAAAATAGAACACATTATACGGCATCGAGGCATGCCGTCAGCCCGTCAGTACCTGATCCGATGGAAAGGGTACTCTGCCGAAGAAGAATCATGGGAACCCGAGCAGAATTTGAAACATTCGTCAGAGCTACTAGAAGACTATAAAAGACGTCACCCCGGCGCTTTCCCTCTAGCATCTGTTCGCCCACCATGCTGCACATAAACCCTCTTCACCTCCTACTCATGGCCATCGAATTTGCCAATGTCGACACCCCAGCAGCCGCACCCTCCACCAACCCCAGCACAGTCCGTCTTCCCTCTGCCGACCCTGAGAGAGTCTCTCCTACTCGCCCCGCCGCCCCTCAGCCTGTCAACTTCGCCACTCTTGTTGGCAATGTTCCCCTCTCCCATGTCTCTCCCGTCTCTGGCAGGATTGCATCCTCACCATCATTTACACCTCCGCCCCATCGGGAACCTTCTCCCAGACCCCCCTCGTTCCTAGGAGTCCATCGCCCCCAGCTCATCCACACACCTAGCTTGGACTCCCTTATTGCCCATTCCGGGTGGGATTCCCAAGTCCCAATAGATGTTTCATCTCATCTCCATATGGGTTGGCTCCAAGAAGAGAGATTCACCGATGAGCACTATGTCCGTTTCCACTCGCTTATGTCTGATGACCATCTCCGTGTTCCTATTAGTGTATACACCTCTGACACTTCACCCATCTTCACGTGGTTCGAAACCGTGATGCAGATCAACCACATCGCCGCCTTTATCTCCAGCTCAGGCCCGGTATTCCCTCACACAACGCTAGGCAGGACCATGCAGGACTTTATCTATCACGCGCGTTACCAGTTATACTCCCACGCATTCCAACTGGGTTACGACTCCTTCCTCCTCGACGTAGACAACCACTTCCGAGACCTCGCCGCAGCAGGTCAAGGACTTGGCAACGAAGTCTCGAGGGATGGATCGCCAATCCATAGGCAAACACTTAACGACTGGTGGACAGGTCGAAACGGCAGAGATCACGTGTACCCAGGACATCCTCATTTCAACCAACGGTGTTTCCAATGCAACTGCCTCGGACATACCCAGCTATCCTGTCAACAACATGTCTGCACAGGATGTCGTCGATGAGCCCCTGGCCATTCTCTTGCCCATTGTCCAGGACCTACTCGCTCTCTCGCCTCTCGCCTCTCTTCCCCTCGCGCCCAGTCCTCCTCCTGTTACGCATGGCTGTGGGTATGGTCGCACGTAAACCTACTAACGCCTAGTAGGGTCAAAGGTTCTGTCGTTTGTGTCAACGACGACGTAGGACCAGCCGTAGGGATGCTGGGTTGAAGGTACCGTCGCGAAGTACGACGGGTCAAAGGTAACTACTTGTCTAGCTTGACAAGCAGGTCGAAGATTCTAGAGTAAGGACACACGTAGGCGAGCGGGCCGTAGTGTGAAGCGTTCACTTAATGGTAGAACGGAGACTCGAGGAGTAAATGCAATAGATTGCTAGTACTAACTAGGCGACAAGCCGTAGGTAGAACTAAGCTGAAGAGAGGAACGAAGGGCCCTGTTGAAGGGTTTATATAGTGAAGTACAAGTGTGACGATTACGTGTCACAATGGTTAAGGGCCGGCGTAGGAAACGGTGCTTAGAAGAACAGAAGCCAATAGCGAAACTACGCATGAGAAGAAACGTTAAGGGCCGGCGCATACGGCGTGAGAAGAGCGGAAGATAAGGAGTACCTGCACAGTGGAGGATGAATACGCTTATGAGATGTGTGGAACATCGTAGAACGATGTGGAAAGAATGAAGTTAAGCATGAGAAATGGAACGTATTAGTCCAATAGGGAAAGAGACGAAAAAGCGTTCGTCCTGCGAGTGAATCGTAACATTACCCCCTTAGTAACCCGAAGCTACGGCGAGGATTCCTTACAAGTCCCGAAAAGCTGGACCCGGGGAGCCAGTGATATTGGCATAACCGACGTCGTCTAACTCGTCTCCATCCTCGTAGGGGGAGGGGGCGCGGGGTGAGGATGGCGCAGGATGATAAGACTGCTGAGAGGAGGAGGAAGACTGACGAGAGGTGCGGCGAGGGGTGGCTCTACGGACGATTTGTCCGTTGCGGAATGCAGTTTGGGGGCGGCGAGGCGTAGTCGTGGACGTGGAAGAGGACTGAGCGCGAGGAGAGGTAAGGCGAGAAGCGAGGGAGCGAGATGGCCCTGGGCAGCGGGCAAGGGAATGGCCTGGTGCTCGTTGACGACATCCTGTGCAGACGTGTTGCTGACAGGAGAGTTGGGTGTGGCCAAGGCAGTGGCATTGAAAGCACCGCTGATTGAAACGAGGGTGCCCAGGGTAGACGCGGTCTCTGCCGTTTCGACCTGTCCACCAGTCGTTAAGCGTTTGCCTGTGGATAGGCGACCCATCTTGCAAGACTTCGTTGCCAAGACCTCGACCTGCGGCGGCAAGGTCTCGGAAGTGGTTATCTACGTCAAGGAGGAAGGAGTCATAACCCAACTGGAAGGCATGAGAGTACAACTGATAACGCGCATGGTAGATGAAGTCCTGCATAGTCCTGCCAAGTGTCGTGTGAGGGAATACCAGGCCTGAGCCGGATACGAAAGCGGCGACGTGGTTGATTTGCATCGCAGTCTCGAACCACGTGAAGATAGGTGAAGCATCAGAAGTATACACACTAATAGGGACATGGAGACAGTCATCAGACATGAGTGAATGGAAGCGGACATAATGCTCATCGGTGAATCTCTCTTCTCGGATGCGTCCCGTATGGAGATGGGATGAAACATCTATGGGGACTTGGGAGTCCCATCCCGAGTGGGCAACGAGAGAGTCCGAGCTTGGTGCACGGACAAGCTGGGGGCGGTGGACTCCTAGGAATGAGGGGGGTCTGGGAGAAGGTTCCCGATGGGGCGGAGGTGTAAACGCCGGCGAGGTCTGGATCCTGCCAGAGACGGGGGAGACATGGAAGGAGGGAACATCACCAACAAGAGTGGCGAAGTTGACAGGCTGAGGGGCGGCAGGGCGAGTAGGAGAGACCCTTGTGGGGTCTGTAGAGGGAAAACGGATTGTGCTGGGGTTGGTGGTGGGTGCGGCTGCAGGGGTGTCGACATTGGTAAATTCAATAGCCATGAGGAGAAGATGGAAGGGGTTTATGCGTGGCATGGTGGGCGAGCAGATGCAAGAGAGAAGGCGCGAGGGTGACGCTTTTTATAATCTTCTAACAACTCCGACGAGTGTTTCAAGTTCCGCTCAGGTTCCCAAGAGTCTTCTTCGGCTGAGTACCCTTTCCATTGGATCAGGTATTGACGGGCTGACGGCATGCCTCGATGCCATATGATTCATTCAATTTCATATTCCTCTTGTCCTTCGACAAGGTCCGGGGGCGGTGTGGGGAAGTTCGGGCCATGTACGTCGTTTTCGTGATAGGGTGATAACAAAGAAGCGTGGAACGTGTTGTGAATTTTCCACGTTTGTGGGAGTTGGAGGTGATAGGAGACGGGGGAGATAATGTCGGAGATGACGAAGTGGCCTTCACGTTTTGCGGCGAACTTCGGATCTAGGACGGACCTTTTAAGGTTCCTGGCTTCCAGCCAAACTCGCTGTCCTTTCTTAAAGGGTACGAATTTCGACTTAGACCTGGATGCCATGACTTGTCGAGCGAGTTCATGGGATGCGAGGGCTTCGTCCCGTAGGGCAGAGAGTTCTTTGAGCCGGGTTTCTACAGCGGGGATATTGGTTTCGGCAATCACTGTGGGAAGGGCATGGGGTTCATATCCCATCACGAGATAGAACGGGGACTTGCCGGTGACAGAATGGGGGCGGTGATTATGCGTGAATTCAGCATGGGAGATATGATCGGACCAAGTGGAAGGGTGATTTCCACAGTAGATACGAAGGTAAGTTTCGACTTCCTGGTTGATGCGTTCTGTTTCTCCGTCAGTCTGGGGGTGATAAGCGGTGGAGAGGGAGAGGTCGTAGTTGAGGAGTCGGCCGAGTTCTTTGGCGAAGGTGGAGGCGAACTGTGGGCCGCGATCAGAGATGATTTTCTCGTAGAGTCCAAAGCGAAGGTAAACTTTGTGGAAAAAGAGTGCTGCTATGCCTTCGGCAGTGATGGTCTTCTTCGTGGGGCAAAGAATTACCCCCTTAGTAAGGCTGTGGTCCACCACGACCGATAACGAGTCAAATCCCCCGGACAGGGGGAGATCAGTGATCAGATCACAGGAGACCTTTTGGAAGGGGCGAGAACACGAGGACGAAATAGGGACAAGGGGAGGAGACGTGGGATGTGTGTTTGCTTTGGAGCACTGGCAGATTGCACAGCCCTCGACGTAAGAGCGGACAAACGAGGCGAGGCCCAGCCACCAGAATTCAGAGGCGACGAGTTGGCGGGTTTTAAGGTAGCCGGGGTGGCCGGCGGAGTCATGATCATGGGAGCGTTGGACGACAGCGCGGCGAAGGCCACGGTCGGGAGGAACGTAGACACGTCCCTAATACTGTTACAGCTATATATTTTTCACCCTTATTTAGCGCATACGAACACTTCTTTATCTTATCAAGGGAAAACCCGACATAGACACTGTGCTAGACACAGGGGATCTACGGGCCCTTCTAGATCAGTGGGCTTCACTTTCAGCCCTTCACTTTCGTCCCACTGATCACAGCATGTATTTAATCACCGTGATCATTGCAGACCTGCACACAGTCACCCACATCACTGCAATGTGACCCCTTATCTTTAATTACCGTTGACATCTTCCATTCTACCACCCGCAGCAGATCAACGGCTGGATACCTCATGTATTATTAATCTCCGTTACAGGCCGACTCCTCATGTCGACCATGTTGGGCCTAGGGGATGGACTTATGTAGATACGTATCTAGATCGGTACACAACATGTATCTACACGTAGAATAGCATATAAAGTGAGACTGGACGGAGCTCAGTCTCCAGTCTAGTTCTCTTGTTCCTCTCCTACAAGTAACATCTTAAGAATATCCTCTCGA
>JBBPTX010000801.1:0-16130 GCA_038094595.1 Pulveroboletus aff. annulatus | reverse complement strand
GAAGTAGAAAGGATCATCACTAGTAGATTCAAAGGTCATTGCCTTGAATACCTGGTCCATTGGCTAGGCTATGATGAGACAGATCAAACTTGGGAACTGGAAGATCATCTTCTACCGGGTGTGCTTGATGCCATCGGCGATTTCCATAGGGAGTATCCTTCTGCACCTCGACGGTTGTGGATGTCTCATTCGGCATTTGTACGGTGCTTTTATGAACATGAAGATCTCACTCTTCCATCGACACACCCTTTTGATCGCCTGGAAGTCGATCCTTAAATGGGGGGTAGTGTTACAGCTATATATTTTTCATTCTTCTTTATGCGCATATGAACACTTTTTTTATCTTATCAAGGGAAAACCTGACTTAGACACTGTGCTAGACACAGGGGATCTATGGGCTCTAACAAGATCAATGGGCTTCACTTTCACTCCTTCACTTTCGCCCCATTGATCACAGAACGTATTTAATTACCGTGATCATCACAGACCTCACATCAGTCACCCCATCACTGTGATGTGATCCCTTATCTTTAATTACTATTGACACCTTCCATTCCAACCACCTGCAGCAGATCAACGGCTGGTAACCTCATGTATCTATTAATCTCCATTACAGGCAGACTCCTCATGTCGATCATGGTGGGCCTAGAGGATGTACTTATGTAGATACATATCTAAATTGATACACAACATGTATCTACAAGTAGAATAGTATATAAAGTGAAACTGGACGGAGCTTAGTCTCTAGTCCAGTTCTCTTGTTCCCTGCCTACAAAGTTCCCCTCATAAGATAGTCACTCCGCTCGACGTTTAGAGATAGTGATTGCCCTGCAAGATTGTAGTCACAACATTGGGATTATGCTATAGATCTAAAAGAAGACTTTCAACCAAAGAAAGGAAAACTCATATCCCTGAGCCCAGATGAGCAAAAAGAAGTATCAGATTGACTAGAAGATCAATCATCCAAAGGATACATTAGACCTTTCAAATCTCCTCAGACATCACCAGTCTTCTTTGTCCCAAAGAAAGACAGTCAAAAATGCATGGTACAAGATTACCATTATCTAAACTCACAAACCACATGCAATAATTATCCTCTCCCCCTCATATTGCAATTAGTTGATAAACTTAAAGGAGCAAAGTTATTCACCACATTAGATCTCAGATGGGGATATAACAATGTATACATTAAAGAGGGTGACAAATGGAAAGCAGCCTTCATCATATATAAAGGTTCTTTTGAATCTCTGGCTATGTTCTTTGAACTATGCAACTTGCCAGCTACCTTCCAAACAATGATGAATGAGCTATTTGCAGATATGGAAGACGTCATGGTGGTTTACATCAATGACATCATGATATTTACAAAAACAGATAACAAACAAGAGCATGCAGAAATTGTCAAGAAAGTGTTAAAGCATCTAGAAGAGAACAATCTCTTTGCCAAACCAGAGAAGTGTCACTTTTTCGAGAAGGAAGTTGACTATTTAGGGATGATTATAGGACAAGACAGGATCAAGATGGATTGAAAGAAGGTCGATGCCATCTTAGACTGGCTAGCACCTATCAATGTGAAAGGAGTGTGAAGGTTTCTCAGTCTTGCCAATTACTATCATCATTTCATTGAAGAATATGTGCAAGTCACTAGGTCTCTGAATGATCTTCTAAAGATAGACATTCCTTGGAAATGGGACTCTCCTCAGCAAGATGCTTTCAATAAATTAAAAGAACAATTCACCACGGCTCCTATTCTTATCTATCCCGACATTGGTTGTCAATTTTATTTAGAAACAAATACTTCCGATTATGCAACAGGAGCAATGTTATCTATATTAAAAGAAGACAAATGGCATCTAGTTGTGTTCAGTTCACACTCAATGTCACCAGAAGAAAGAAATTACCCTATTGCAGATAAAGAGATGCTAAGCATTATCAGGGCACTAGAACAATGGTATCATTATCTAGAAGAAACGGAACATCCGTTTGAAGTATGGAATGATCACACAAACCTTCAATACTTTATGAAAGCACAAGATTTATCTAGAAGATAAGCCAGATGGGCACAATATCTATCTAGATTTAACTATACCTTTGTGTACAAACCAGAATCATTCAATGTGAAAGCAGATGCTCTCTCTAGAAGAGAAGATCATGCACAAGGAATAGAAGATGATAACAAAGGTATAACTATGATATCCCTGGAGAAGATAAGGACAACATTATCCAAAGTCGCAATCTATGATGAAGGGATACAGCTATAACAAGATATATTTAATCAAACATGTCTCTTGACAGAGACAGAAGTATAGAAACTATGTAAAGAACACAAGATGTGTGAAAGAAGCTAATGGGCTTCTTTACCAAGAAGGAAACCAGTTATACGTTCTGGCCAAAAATGGAGATAACAAAGATCTAAGAATCAAAACCTTTAAATTATGTTATGACTCACCTATGGCAGGTCATCCTGGAAATGAAAAGACTATTGAATTAGTCTTATGTCATTATTGGTGGCCAGGTGTATCAACTCAGATCAAAGACTATGTATCTTGTTGTGATAGATGCGCATGAATAAAACCCTCTAACCAGCCTAGCTCTGATTTATTGCAACCCTTAGAAATCCCTAGCAGTCCCTGGTAGGACATATCTGTTGATTTTATCACTGATCTGTCAGAAAGTAACAGATCAAATAGCATTTTAGTTGCTATAGATCGCTTTTCAAAGGAAGTAGTGCTTATCACCTGTCACAAGATGACATCTGCCATCAAGACAGCAAGTCTCTATCTACATCACATCTTTAAGCACCACAGAATTCCACTATCTATTGTGTCTGACCAAGGACCACAGTTCACTTCACAAGTCATGGCAGAGCTATGCAAGAAGCTTAATATTAAACAACATCTATCCACAACACATTATCCTCAGACAGATGGTCAGAGAGAAAAGATGATCAGAGACATTCAACAATATTTAAGAATGTTTTGTGCAGAGCGTCAAGGCAATTGGTCACAATGGCTACCAATTGCACAATTCAGTTATAACTTTAAGAGGCAAGCCTCCACAAAGAAGTCTCCATTTGAAGTTGCTTGTTCTTACACTTCACACATGGGAATAGAACCCATTACATCCTCATCCAAGACACCAGCTGCTGACAAATTCCTCTCAGAACTACATGATGTGATGAAGCAAACTAAATTAAATCTAGAACAAGCTCAGCTGCACATGAAGGCACAAGCTGATAAACATAGAAAGGAGACTTCTCTCTATGATGTTGGAGATAAAGTATGGTTATCTACTGATAACTTAAAGTTGCTGTGTGCAGGTCACAAGCTCACAGAGAAATGGCTAGGGCCATATGACATTATCATGCTAGTCAGGGATAATGCAGTGACCCTTTGACTACCATCCTCTATGCAAATCTACTCAACTGTTAATATATCTGTTATGCATGGCCTTGGGTAAGGTCGCACGTAAACCTACTAATGCCTAGTAGGGTTGAGGGTTCAGTCATTCATATATATGATGACATAGGGCCAGCCATGGAGATGCTGGATTGAGGATACCGTCAAGGGTTTTGATGGGTCAAGGTAACTGCTGTCTAGCTTGACAAACGGGTCAATGGGGTTTAGTGAAGCGACTGCTCTCTACAATCGTAGTAGTGAGGGAGCTGAATGTCTAATCTATCTGTATAAAGAGCGAGACAGATTATATGATCAGATCAAGGGGGAGTAACAGATAAGATGGGAGCGTAAATATGATCTCTTGAATTGCTCTTAGGTATTCGGGTGAATAGAAAAAGGAGCTTGCTATGACTGTGATGTTCACAAGAAGAGGCTGGATTCTTCTTGGGCAAGAGAGGAGGAGTTATCAAAGTGGAACAACTTAGGGAAGTATTCCCAAGTGTTCCCTGTATTTATACACTAGAGTACAGTAGGAGATACAAAGTTCTAAGCCAGCTGGGTAGAGGGTAAGGGTATAGGATATGATGTAATGGTGGAGTAGGGCAGTGTACATGCTGGCTAAGGTGAGGCAAATATGAAAGGAATGGAAGTGTGAAGTGAGTGAAGTAGGTCTAGAGCAAGGGGATTAAAGACATGCATATGTGGTGAGGCACCTAGATCAGTGATGTCATGATGACATCATATCTTATCTAATTGGGTTAGAAGGTAAAGGAATAGCGAAGGGAATGATCTTAGATAAGATTATGGGAAGATAAGATTAGATAATGTGAAAAATGTGAAAATGTTAGTAGTATGAAATCAATTCGTAACATTCAAAGCATAGAGACACACGAAGGCGATAAGCCAAGTGTGAAGCGTTCACTTAATAGTAGAACAAAGACTTAGGAGTAAAGGCAAGTGGATTGCTAGTGCTAACTAGGTGACAAGCCGTAGGTAGAACTAAGCTAAGGAAGAGAGATGAAAGGCCCTGTTGTAGGGTTTACGTATGTAGTAAAACAGAAGTATGACAGTTACATGTCACAATGATTAAGGGCCAGCATGGGAAATGGCATTAGAAACAGAAAGAACAATAGAGAAACCACGTATGAGAGAGAAATGTTAAGGGCCGGCACATTCGGCATGAGAAGATCAGAAGAAAAGGAGTACCTGCACAGTGGAGGATAAGCACGCTTACAAGAGGTATGGAATGTCATAGAACGACATGGAAGGATGCAAGCTAAGTGTGAAAAGGGGAAATCTTAGTCTGATATTGTAAGAAAAGAAAAGGCATTTGTCCTGCGAGCAAGTCGTAACATTACCCCCTTAGTAACCCAAAGCTATGGCAAGGATTCCTTACAATTCCCTGAAGGCGGGTCCCAGGGAGCTGGTGATGTTAGCATAGCTGACATTGTCCAATTCGTCTCCATCTTCATATGGTGAGGGAGCGTGGGGGGAGGATGGCGCCGGGTGATAGGAATTCTGAGAAGAGGAGGATGACTGACATGAGGTATGGCGAGGTGTGGCTCGATGGACAATTTGTCCATTGTGGAACGCAGCTTGGGGGTGGCAGGGAGTAGACACAGACGAGGACGGGGCACAAGGGGATGTGAGATGGGCAGCGAGTGGGCGAGAGGATCCTGTTACAGCTATATATTTTTCATTCTTTACTATGCGCATAACGGATGCTCTTTTTATCTTATCAAGGGAAAACCCGACCTAGACACTGTGCCAGACACAGGGGATCTATGGGCTGTTACGAATTGATTTCGTGAAACTGACATTTTCGCATTTTTCCATTATCTAATCTTATCAGTCCATGATCTTATCTAAGATCATTCCCTTCACTATTCCTTTCACCTTCTTACCCGATTAGATAAGATATGATGTCATCATGACATCACTGGTCTAGGTACCTCACCACATACGCATTACTTTAATTCCCTTGCTCTAGACCTATCCTTTCACTATCACCCTTCTATTCCTTTCATATTTGCCTCACTTTAGCCAGCATGTACACTGCCCTACTCCACACATACGTCATACCCTTTACCTCTACCCTCTACCCAGCTGACTTAGAACATTGTATCTCCTACTGTACCATAGTGTATAAATACAGGGAACACTTGGGGATACTGTTACAGCTATATATTTTTCATCATTTACACTGTGCATATGGACGCTTCCTTTATCTTATCAAGGGAAAACCTGACCTAGACACTGTGCTAGACACAGGGGATCTACGGACCCTTCTAGATCAGTGGGCTTCACCTTCAGCTCTTCACCTTTCGCCCCACTGATCATCACACGTATTTAATACATCATGATCATCACAGACCTCACATCAGTCACCCCATCACTGTGATGTGATCCCTTATTTAATTACCATTGACATCTTCCATTCCACCCACCTGCAGCAGATCAATGGCTGGTAGCCTCATGTATATATTAATCTCCGTTACAGACCAACTCCTCATGTCGATCATGTTGGGCCTAGGGGATGGACTTATGTAGATACGTATCTAGATTGGTACACAACATGTATCTACACGTAGAATAGTATATAAAAGCGAGACTGGACGGAGCTCAGTCTCCAGTCTAGTTCTCCTGTTTCACTGCCTACAAAGCAGATCTAAGCATCCTCTCGACATCTAAAGTATTGGTGATTGCCTACTAAATTGTAGTTGCAACACTAGAACTAGACTGTCATACATTCTCGTACCCAATCACCACAGAAAGCCGGACGCGCACTAGTCTCATCACTTGTCCCCTCGCTTTCGCAAGTGAGTGCATCCTCTAGTCACTAGGAGTAGTACTAAGGGCATTCTACTCAGTGCCTATTTCGTTTCACCGATCCTTACTCCCTTTCCTCGCCTACGTTCCTCGTGTGAACATAGCACAACCTTGGGAACTCGTAGACGTTCCAGTAGCCACAGGAGAACCAGTAGTAGTTAAAGTAGAAAGCAGGGAGCACTCGCTAGCAACAGCGAGCACAAGGAGTGAAATCGACCCAAACGACTGGCCAAATGTTGCAGCCAGCGAAGAAGAGTTCTGGAGATTATTAGAACAGGACCTCCAACCCAGAAGCTTCGGTAACGGAGCAGACGTCAACGTTATCGCTACCGACCTAAGATTTACAGGCCATACATACTATTGGGACCCTACACCCTCATCATAAACCCTAAGCCCTATCACAGACAATGCTTCGCTTCGCCATCCCACAACCCCTATCCCTGACGTCATCAGGAACGAAGAACCAGACCCCTATGCGTGGCCAACAACTCAAAGAAACGTGCGCCTAGAAGCAACCCTAGGAGCGCAACAATTTGAAAGAGAAGCAAGCATAGCCAGAAGGCGATACAGAGAAGCCTCAGAGCTAGAGGAAGAAGATAGAGACGTAGCCCCTCGCATGAAGAGACAGCGTCACGAGTATCCACAAACGATCAGAAGGAACAATCGTTACAGTCAAGTACAGTTAAGAGTACAGCAAAGAAAGTCATACAAGTACTAGTTACACCTACCCCTTTACAATGGCCATCACTCTCGCAGACTACATCGCAGCCCTTACCAACCCCAACACCGATTGGACCACACAATTAAACAACATCGCGTCATACAATGCAGAACAGGAAGCTCGCTATCACAGTATGAGAGACGAGATAACCAGGATAAGTGACGCAGTGGCAAACATTGAAAGGATCGTCACTACGCTCGCACAAGGACAAGTGAAACCACCTACAAGACAACCAACCCCGACTGGATCAGGGCCAACAGTACAATCAAAACCAACCATCAATACATCAAGAAAAGTAGAAGTCTTTGCAGATCCAGGAGACTTCAACAGGTCATTTGCCAAATTTGATGAATGGTGGGCAAAAATCCAGGCATGGATCCAAATCAATCAGCATGCCATAACTCCCCATAGTGGAGATGCAATATTAGCAGTCTTATCCAGATTAAAAGGGCCAAGGGCAGGACCATTTGCACAATTAAGGCTACAAAGACTCTACACGAACCAAGGATATAGTTGGACAGATCTCAAGGGAGAATTAAGAGATCTCTTCAGAGGTAGCAACGTGAAAGACAGGGCTACCAAAAGGATCAATGATATGAAGCAAGGAAGTACTCAACCAATTGATGACTTCCTCGTCAAGTGGTATGCGGAATACGAAAAAGCAGAACTAGGAGATCCACATGGTGTATACCTTCTAGAGCAGAACGTCAAGTGATACATCATGGACTACATCTGGAAAAATGGACTGAGAAAGACAACTGTTCATGAAACTATGGAAACATTGAGAAGCGTAGGACATCGTCTAGAAAACCTAGATCTTATCAGGGGACGAACTCAGTTTAGATTCGGATCTAAACCTAAAGATCCAAACGCCATGGATATCGGCGCGGCTCAAAAGGAAGTCAAGTCGTGTTATAATTGCAGCGAGACAGGGCATTTTGCTAAACAATGCAAGAAGCCCAGTACCAAGTGTGACCTTTGCGGATGGTCAAACGGTCACAAAAAAGAATGTCAACGCAGGCAAGTAAGAAGTACGTCTTCGGATGACGTTAAAAGCACTGAACACATTTACACACCCGGCACACAAGCCGAAAAAGGAAAAGGACGTAACCCCACGGCAGCAATTAGGGGCATGTCATTCGAAGAAGCAAGGGCGTTCTTCAGGGATGTCGAAGATGCCGAAAACAAGAAGTCGGCAAAAGGCAGAGCCTAGATTCAGGAACTGGGTCTAATCTAGGCAAAGGTAAGCATAAGCAGGTACACTTTCCAACAGACAATCGTTTCTCTAGTCTACATGTTTATGATATGGAAGCAGCGCCTTCCACTATTATATCTTCTTCTTTGCCGACAGAGGAGTTCTCTCAGAGGCTCGGCTGGGGCGTTACACCGGTGCTTAATTCCTCTTCGAAGAAAGCTAAACCTTCAATCTCACCTGCAGATCAAATCCCAGATGAAGGAATCTTTTGTAGAACACTCAAAATTGATAATGAACTAAAAATGAAGATAAAGGTAAAACCCAAAAATACTGACCAAAGTTTTATTTCAGTATCAGCACTCTTGGATTCAGGTGCAAACTGCATCTTCATAGATAACATATTTGCAATGCAACATGCACTTCCTCTTAGGCAGCTCGCACAATCCCTTACCGTTTATAACGTAGATGGTACACAAAACGAAGCAGGCAAGATCACACATGTTGCCTCCCTTTTATTAGACTACAAAGGACATCGAGAGATAGTCGAAGCGGAAGTCACCAGCTTAGGAAAGAATCAAATGGTGATCGGCTACTCTTGGTTAAAGAAACATAACCCAGATGTTGTTACAGCTATATATTTTTCATTTCATCTCATCATCTTTACTTTAACACACAAACGCTTTATCTTATCAAGGGTAAACCTGACCTAGACACTGTGCTAGACGCAGGGGATCCACGGGCCCTTCTAGATCAATGGATTTCACTCATTCACATTCGCCCCATTGATCACAAGCACGTATTTAATACATAGTGACCATCACAGACCTCACATCAGTCACCCCATCACTGTGATGTGATCCCTTATCTTTAATTACCGTTGACACCTTCCATTCTACCACCCGCAGCAGATCAACAGCTGGTAACCTCGTGTACTTATTAATCTCCGCTACAGGCCAAATCCTCATGTCGATCATGTAGGGCTTAGGGGATGGATGTTACGCGTGGCCCTTGGGTATGGTCGCGCGTAGACCTACAAGGCCTAGGGTCGAGGTACGGTGAAGATGGTTGAGAATATCCGTCCAAGGTTACGGCCGTGGGGTTGCCGGTCTGTGTCTACCTAGCAAGAGGCGAGGTAGTTCGAAGGTTTCCTATGCCTCACTGGCGATAGGGTCAAGGGTTCGAGGTAAGACACACTTCAGGCGCAAAGAGCGCTGATGTGTGAAGCATTCACTCAAGTGTAGAACGAAGACACAAGGGTAGATTTCTAGAGCTAGCTAGGCACAAGCCGTAGGTAGAACTAGGTTAAGGAAAAGACACGAAGCGCCCTGTTGAAGGGTTTAAGTAGTAAAGTAAAGGTGTGACGGTAACGCATCACAAGGTTAAGGGCCGGCGTGGTAAACGGCGTGAGAAGAGCAGAAACCAATGGCAAAACCACGCATAGAAAGGAGTCATAAGGGCTGGTGCATACGGCATGAGAAGAGCGGAAGGAGAAGGAGTACCTGCGCAGTGAAGGGTGAGCACGCTTACGAGAGACTGGGAATGTCGTAGAACGACATGGAAAGTGGTGAGTTAAGCATGAGAAAAGAAACAAGTGTCAGTTTGTAATACGAAGTAAGGAAAAAGAGTAGACCCTGCAGCGAATCGTAACATTACCCCCTTAGTAACTCCGAAGCTACGGCGAGGACTTCTTACAATTCCCGAAAAGCGGGTCCCGGGGAACCGGTGATGTTGGCATACCCGACGTCGTCTAGTTCGTCTTGGTCCTCCACGGCGAATCCCTCGGTAGGAGAAGAGGGTGCGGGGTGATAAGATTGTTGGGAAGACGACGAAGATTGTCGTGACGAACGACGAGAGGTGCTGGTTCGTTGGACGATTTGTCCATTCCGGAACGCGGCTTGGGGTCGGCGGGGACGAGAGGACGGAGTGGCGCGTGGAGTAGGAGCGGCGGTAGATGAGAGACGGGAGGCGAGAGAGCGGGTTGGGCCAGGGCCGGGACATCGTGCAAACGAGTGTCCGGGAGCACGACGGGTACAACCTCTACAGGTGTATTGTTGGCAGGATAGTTGGGTGTGGCCAAGGCAATGGCAAGTGAAACATCGCTGGTTAAAGCGTGGATGGCCGATATAGATACGATCTCTGCCATTACGACCTGTCCACCAGTCGTCTAGGATTTGCCGGTGGATGGGCGATCCGTCCCGAAGTGTGATGTCGCCAAGTCCTCGACCAGCGGCGGCTAGATCTCGGAAGTGGTTATCAACGTCTAGGAGGAAAGTGTCATACCCCGACTGGAACCCGTGGGAGTAGAGGGAGTGGCGCGCGCGGTAAATATAGTCCATCATGGTCCGCCCAAGCGTGGTGTGAGGGAATACGGGTCCAGACCCGGAGATAAAAGAGGCGATGCGGTTAAGCTGCATGGTGGTATCGAACCAAGTGTAGAGGGGGGAGCCTTCGGCGGCATAAACGCTAATAGGTACGCGGAGGCGGTCGTCAGATAAAAACATGTGGAAGCGAACATATTCCTCATCGGTGAATCGCTCCTCTCTCAGGCGATTGGTGTGGCGATGGCCGGAGACGTCGAGTGGGACCTGGGTGTCCCACCCGGAGTGGACTTCTAGGGAGTCGGAGCTTGGTGCTCGAACGAGGGCGGGGCGATGAACGCCTAGGAAGGAGGGGGGTCCAGGAGAAGGTTCCCTATGGGGCGGAGGGGTAAACGCTGGAGAGGTCTGGATCCGGCCAGAGACAGGGGAGACGTGGGACGGTGGAACACCGCCAACAAGAGTGGCGAAGTTGACAGGTTGTGGGGCGGCGGGGACAGTAGGAGAGACCCTCTCGGGGTCGGTAGAGGGAAGACGGATGGAGTTCGGATTGGTGGATGGAGCGGCAGCAGGGGTGTCGACATGGGTGTTGAATTCAATAGCCATTAGCAATAGGTGGAGGGGTTTTATCTGCGGCGTGATGGGCGTGCGGATGAAGGGGAGAAAGCTGTGGGGTTTCGTTTTTTATAGTCCTCTAAGATCTCCGACGAATGTTTCAGATTCCGCTCGGGTTCCCAGGAGTCTTCTTCGGCAGTGTATCCCTTCCATCGGATCAAGTACTGGCGGGATGACGGCATACCTCGATGCCGTAGGATGGCTTCTATTTCGTATTCCTCCTGTCCTTCGATAAGGTCCGGAGGCGGTGTAGGGAAGTTCGGTCCGTGTACGGGGTTTTCGCGATAGGGCGATAAGAGGGAAGCGTGGAACGTGTTGTGAATTTTCCACGTGTGTGGGAGTCGGAGGCGATAAGTGACCGGGGATAAGACGTCTGTGATTATAAAAGGTCCCTCCCGCTTTGCGGCGAACTTTGGATCTTGTACAGATCTTTTCAAGTTTCGTGCTTCCAACCAGACTTTGTCCCCTTTGCTGAAGGGTTTGAACGTGGAGCGAGTTCGGGCGGCCATGGTTTGGCGAGCTAGCTCGTGGGCGGCTAGGGCTTCATCTCGTAAGGCGGATAGTAGTTTTAGTCGTTCTTCGACGGCGGGGATTCGGGTTTCGGCGATTACCGAGGGAAGGGCACGGGGTTCGTAGCCCATCATGAGAAGGAACGGGGATTTTCCGGTAACAGAGTGAGGACGGTGATTGTGGGTGAATTCGGCGTGGGAGATGTGATCGGACCAGGAGGAGGGGAGATTTCCACAGTAGATTCGGAGATAAGTCTCAATTTCTTGGTTTACTCGTTCGGTTTCGCCGTCAGTTTGAGGGTGGTATGCAGTGGAAAGTGACAGGTCATAGCCTAGGAGGCGTCCTAGCTCTTTGGCGAAGGAGGAGGCAAACTGCGGACCTCGGTCTGAGATAATTTTGTCGTAGAGGCCAAATCGTTTGTAGACTTTGTGGAAAAAGAGGTACGCTATTCCTTCGGCAGTGACCGTTTTCTTCGTAGGGCAAAGGATTACCCCCTTAGTAAGGCCGTGGTCCACCACGACCAAAAGACTGTCAAACCCCCCTGACAGAGGGAGACCGGTAATGAGATCGCAGGAAATTTGCTGGAAGGGACGGGAGCTGGAGGAGGGGATCGGGGAGAGTGGAGGGGAGGACGGGTGTGTGATGACTTTGTTTTGCTGACAGATGGCGCAGCCCTCAACATAGGAGCGGACAAAGGCGGCCAGGCCAGGCCACCAGAAGTCGGCGCTAACGAGTTGGCGGGTTTTAAGGAACCCGGGGTGACCAGCGGAGGCGTGATCGTGGCAACGGGCGACGATAGACCGGCGAAGGGATTGGTCGTCGGGGACGTAGACGCGGTTTTGGTACAAAAGTACGCCGTCCCGGTACTGCCAGTCGGAGAGACGGGAACGGGCGGTGAGGGGAATGCGGCCCTCGAGTTCCTGGAGTTTATGGAGGACGAGGTCGTCCGAGGCGGAGGAGGACGAGATGATGCTAGAGAGGGCGGAATCGATAACACGGACGAAGAGGGAGTCGGGTAGGAGGGTGACGCCAGAATTGTCGATGTCGACGGCGGGAAGGAGGTCGGGGCGGCGAGAGAGTGCGTCCGGTCCGGCAAGATGGGTGCCGGGGACGTGAATGATCCGGTAGTCAAAGTCGGCGAGGTCAAGCATCCATCGTGCTTGGCGGCGGTTGAGGTCATGGGGTCGGCGAAAGTAGGTGAGGTTCTTATGGTCGGTGAAGACCGTAACGGGAAAAGGGGAACCGTGAAGATAATGTCGCCAGGCTTTGAAGCCACGGAGGACAGCAAGGAGTTCCCGGTCGTGGATGTCATAGTTCCGTTCTGCGGGAGCGAATGTCTGCGAGAGATAGGAACAAGGGTGCCAATCCCCATTTGAGTCGGTTTGGAGGAGAATTCCTCCCGAGGCATACTTGGACGCGTCGGTGGCAATGGCGAAGGGTCGGGTGACGTCGGGCATAAATAAGACCGGTTTCTGAGTAAAAAGTTTTTTGAGATGGTCGAAGGCGGCCTGCCGTGTGGGGTTCCAATCCCAGGGTTGCGTTTTCTTGGTAAGGTCGATGAGGGGGCGAGCTACGTCCGAATATCCGGGGATAAATCGTCTGTAGAAATTGGCGAAGCCAAGGAATGAGCGGACGTCTTTGACTTTCTTTGGGGTTGGCCACTGGGCGATTCCGTCTAGTTTGACTGGGTCCATAGCGAGCTGCCCTTCTTTGACTATCATTCCCAAGTATTCGACCTCCGAGGCGGCAAAGGTACATTTCTCCAGCTTAAGATGGAGGTCAAGTTCCGACATGCGTTGGAGGACGCGGCGAGTTCGTTCGGTGTGAGTGGCGTCGTCCGGGGAGAAGATGAGGAGGTCGTCCATGTAGATTACGAGCCACCCTTCGGCGATCATATCTCGGAAAGAATCGTTCATGAATCGTTGAAACGTGGCGGGAGAGTTGGTCATGCCGAAAAACATGACGAGGGGTTCGAAGAGCCCTTTATGCGTAAGGAATGCCCCCTTCCATTGGTGTCCGTCTTTGATTCGTACATTATTATATCCCCATCGAACGTCAAACTTGGTGAATACGCGGGCTCCTTTGAGCTTGTCGAGGAGGTCAGTGATAAGGGGAAGTGGGTAGGCGTCGCGGATGGTATGTTCGTTGAGATATCGGTAGTCCTGACAAGGGCGGAGTTTCCCATCCTTCTTTTTGACGAAGAAGAAGGGAGAGGCTTGGGGGGAGTTGGAAGGGCGGATCTTTCCGGCGGCGAGATTCTCTTCGAGGAAGTCTTCCGTGGCCTTCTTTTCGTCTGGGGTTAAAGGGTAGAGTTTCCCGATCTTCGGGACAAAGGAATCCTTCGTATTAATTTCATGGTCATAGGGTCGAGATGGGGGTAGGGAGTCCGCAGATTCTTTGGTGAAGACGTGGGTAAAGTCCTTATATTCATCCGGGAGCGAGACTTTTGGTTTAGCTCGTTCGGCGGCAGCGGCGAGCTCTGTGGCTGTGGTGATTTTTGCCACTATCTTTGGGTGGGTGCGGTGGTATCTGGATCCGGTACGGGTGATCCGTTGGCAGGCGTAGTGGTGTAAGGCGGAGTTTACGTAATGTCCGCCGTCAGGGAGATCTAAATAAATGGAGAGGGCATGATTTGGGATGGTTTCGACGAGAATATGTCGCGGGGGTGGGGTGGGGGTAGCTTTGGGTTTGTGGTCGTTATGTCGTTGGGTGTCTTTGGCGAAAGCGGTGTAGAGCGTAGCAGACTCGTCAAGCTTTTCGGAGATGGAGATGGTTTGCTTTGCCCAGTCAATTTTAGGATTCGTGGCGCGAAGCCAGGGCGATCCTAGGATGACATTCTCATTTCCACAATGCATGACATGGAAGCGGATGTGTTGTGCGACACCTTCAATGTTGACAAAGAGGGAGGCGGTGAAGCGTATTGCTCCTTTGGCATTCGGAGTTTGATCCACGTTTCGTACGGCGATAGGTTTTTGGAGTCGTTCGAGGGGGAGTCGATGTTTTCGGGCAAAGCCCCAGTCAAGGCAGTTAATGTCTGCCCCGCTGTCAATAAGTGCGTGGGTGTCGACGGTTTTTAAGGTGTGCGAGGGGTCTATGAGTTGAAGAGGGATGCGTATAGATTTCTTTGACTGGGATACAAGTACAGGTGCACACGTAACAGAGGAAGGGGCTGACGTCGAGACAGGCTTCCTTTTCAAAAATCCGCGACTACTCGGGCTACGGTTTCTTCATCATCATCATCATCGTCTTCTTCGATTTTGGCTAGCGAGGGCATTTCTTCGTTGATTGGTTCCTCCTCGATTTTTTGGACGAGTTTCTTCGGTTTCGGGGTGCTAGGGGTTCCTGGGCATTTGGACGACATGTGCCCTTTCTGCCTACAGCGGAAGCATCGTCCTTCCTTGATGCATTTCTTTCGCTCGTCCGGGGAGAGCTTAGTGAGTCGGATGACATCTACGTCCATGGCATTTGGGTCTTTGGCGGGGGAAGGAGAGGTGTACTGATGGTAGATTGCGCGGGTGGGGGTCTTATGTCGGGCTGCGATTTCTCGTGCACGTTCCATGTGGGTTTGGAAGGTGACGGCTTTCTTAAGCCAGGAGTCGATGGTAGTGGGAACGGTTTCCATAGCTAGGATGCGACGCATGAGGGCCTCTGGGATAGCGGCTGAATAGTAGCCGATCAGGACGTTGTGGTCCGTGATGCCAGCGATGGCGTAGTGGTTTTGGAATTGGGCGTTGTACTCAGTAAGCGAAGGGGAGTATCCACCTCCTTTTGTGGCGGTCATACGGGTGGTGGTAAGCCAAGCGATGGCATTTCCGGTGGTGTCATAGTGTTTAAACGCCTTGAGGTATTCATCACGGAAGTTGTCCCAGGAACCCATAGAGATGGATCCGTCGGCGGCGATTTTCGAGGCGCGAAAAGTGTTGGCCCACGTAAGCGCGGGTCCTTTGGTCATGTACGACAACGCAAAAGCTATCTGTTTCGGGGCAGTGTTATATACGTCAGAGTTGACGTTTAGGTAGAAGACGACGGAGTCGAGCCATTGTTTGGCTGTTTTGTAGTCGCCATCGTATTTCTCGGGGGTGCCGATACGGAGTTCGACGGGTTTGTTGGACATTGGTGGGATCGGGGGAAAGATATGGCCGGTTTGGCGACGAGGAGTGGGGGATGGTGGCGTTGGTGGACGAGGGATTTGCAATGAGGCAGTCAGGTGATGGGAAAGATCGCGAGTTGCGTCTTCTTCTTCTGAATCGAGGAGGGGTTCGTCAGGGTCTTCTTCCCAGGCGTCTGGGTTGGGGTCGTCAGGAGTGTCAGACGAGTCGGAGTGGTGGGCTCGAAGGGGTTCTCGAGGGTTCCAACGAGAATCTGTGGTTCGGGTGTGGCGAGAAATGGTGGGCGTACGTAATAGTGCGCGTCGAGTGGGGAGAACCTAGTTCTTTTGTTACGCGTGGCCCTTGGTGTGGTCGCGCGTAGACCTACAAAGCCTAGGGTCGAAGGGAGGTCTTGATGACGGTTGAGAATATCCGTCTAGGTTAACGGCCGTGGGGTTG
>JBBPTX010000800.1:0-16148 GCA_038094595.1 Pulveroboletus aff. annulatus | reverse complement strand
CAGCTGGGTAGAGGGTAAGGTAAAGGGTATGACGTATGTGTGGAGTAGGGCAGTGTACATGCTGGCTAAGGTGAGGCAAATATGAAAGGAATGGAAGTGTGATAGTGAAGGGATAGGTCTAGAGCAAGGGGATTAAAGTAATGCGTATGTGGTGAGGCACCTAGACCAGTGATGTCATGATGACATCATATCTTATCTAATCGGGTAAGATGGTAAAGGAATAGCGGAGGGAGTGATCTTAGATAAGATCATGGACTGATAAGATTAGATAATGCGAAAAGTGTGAAAAAGTCAGTTTCACGAAATCAATTCGTAACAGGTGATATGCTGTGGAGAGGGATAGATCGTAGTTAAGAAGGTGGCCAAGTTCTTTGGCAAAGGCAGAGGTGAATTGCGGACCACGATCGGAGATGATTTTCTCATAAAGGCCGAAGCAGAGATAGACTTTGTGGAAAAAGAGAGCTGCGATGCCCTCGGCGGTGATTGTCTTTTTCGTGGGGCAAAGAATTACCCCCTTAGTAAGGCTGTGGTCCACCACGACCAATAACGAGTCAAACCCTCCAGACAGCGGGAGATCGGTGATAAGATCACAGGAGAGTTGCTGAAAGGGGCGGGAGCAGGAGGATGGAATAGGGACAAGGGGGGGAACCATGGGGTGAGTGTTTGTCTTGTTGTGCTGGCATACAGCACAGCCGGCAACATAAGAGCGAACGAACGAGGCGAGGCCCAGCCACCAGAATTCGGCAACGACGAGTTGTCGGGTTTTAAGGTAGCCGGGGTGGCCAGCGGAGTCGTGGTCATGGGAGCGCTGGACAACAGCGCAGCGAAGGTCACAGTCGGGAGGAACGTAGATGCGTCCTTGGTACTGGAGGATGCTGTTGGAGTATTGCCAATCCGCAAGACGTAAGCGGAAAGCAGGAGGAAGAGAGCCGTCGATTTCCTGTAACTTGTGGAGAACGAGGTCGTCAGAGGCAGAGGTGGAGGCGATGTGGTTCGAGAGGGCAGAATCGATGAGGCAAACAAAGAGGGTATCAGGGAGGAGGGTGACACCGATATTATCGGAGTCGGCACAAGGGAGGAGGTCTGGGCGACGAGAGAGGACGTCGGGGCCAGCGAGTTGAGTACCGGGGATGTGGGTGATCAAGTAGTCATAATCGGCGAGGTCGAGGAGCCAGCAGGCTTGATGTTGGTTAAGGTCTTGGGGGCGACGGAAGTACGTGAGGTTCTTGTGATTGGAGAAGACCTTGACGGGGAAGGGAGAGCCATGGAGGTATTGCCTCCAGGCTTTGAAACCGCATATAACAGCCAAGAGCTCCCGGTCGTGGATGTCATAGTTGCGTTCTGAGGAGGAGAAGGATTGTGATAAGTAAGAACAGGGGTGCCAATCCCCATTCGCATCCGTTTGTAAAAGAATACCACCCGATGCGTATTTAGAAGCATCAGTGGCCATGGCAAAAGGTTGAGAGATATCGGGCATGAAGAGGATAGGCTTACTAAGGAACGACTCTTTGAGTTGTTCAAAGGCGGTCTGCTGAACAGAGGTCCAGGTCCAAGGCATAGTTTTCTTGGTGAGGTCAATGAGTGGGCGAGTGATATTTGAATAACCAGGGATAAATTGTCTATAGAAATTAGCAAAGCCGAGGAAAGAACGGACATCTTTGACTTTCTGGGGCATGGGCCACATGGCTATCCTGTCAAGTTTGATGGGATCCATAGCGAGTTGTCCTTCCTTGACTATCATCCCAAGGTATTCGACTTCGGGGACGGCGAATTGGCATTTCTCCAGTTTGAGATGGAGGTCTAGTTCCATCATCCATTGAAGGACATGGCGTGTTCGTTCGGTGTGGGTGGTATCGTCTGAGGAGAAAATGAGAAGGTCATCCATGTAGATTACCAACCATCCTTCGGTGATCATGTCGTGGAAGGAGTCATTCATGAAGCGTTGGAATGTCGTGGGTGAATTAGTCATTCCAAAGAACATTACCATAGGTTTGAAGAGTCCTTTGTGGGTGAGGAAGGCGCCCTTCCATTGGTGTCCGTCTTTGATAAGTATGTTATTATATCCTCAGCGTACATCGAATTTGGTAAATATGCGGGCACCTTTGAGTTTATCAAGGAGGTCAGAAATCAGCGGTAATGGGTAGGCGTCCTGAACGGTGTGTTCATTAAGGTATCGGTAATCCTGGCAGGGGCGGAGTTTGCTGTCTTTCTTTTTGACAAAGAAGAAAGGTGATGCTTGAGGGGAATTTGAAGGGCAAATTTTGCCGGCGGCAAGGTTTTCGTCAAGGAAGTCTTCGGTGGCTTTCTTCTCATCCGGGGTAAGCGGGTAGAGCTTGCCAATCTTTGGGGTAAACGAGTCTTTGATGTTGATCTCGTGGTCATAGGGTCTAGAGGGGGGAAGAGAATCGGCGGATTCTTTGACAAAGACGGGGGCAAAGTCTTTATAGGCGTTGGGAAGTGTGACTTTCAGCTTTGCCTTCTCAGTGGCAGCTGCGAGTTCTGTGGCGGTGGTGAGCTTGGCAACAAGCTTCAGGTGTGTCTGGTGATATTGGGATCCTGTCTTGAGGACCCGTTGACAAGAGTTGACATGGAGTGTGCGTCGGACATAGAGATTCCCATCCGGCATATCAAGGAATGTGGAGAGGGTATGGTTGGGAATGGTTTCGACCATAACATGGTGAGGTGGTTTCGTGGGGGGTACTCGAGGTTGAGCATCGTCATGCTGTTTGAGGTCGGCGACGTGGATATGGTAGAGCGAGGTTGATTCGTCCACTGTTTCGGGGATATTGATCGTCTGCGCCAACCAATTGATAGAAGGATTCGTATGTCGTAACCAAGGCGTTCCAAGAATCACGTTCTCGGACCCGCAGTGCATGACATGGAAGTGTACATGCTGAGCGATTCCGTCGATGTTTGTAAAGAGGGAAGCAGTGTAACGAATGGCCCCCTTGGCATTGGGGGTTTGATCGACATTGTTGACGGGAATGGGTGTCGGGAGTTTGTCAAGGGGAAGGCGATGCTTTCGGGCGAAGTCCCAATTGAGGCAGTTGATGTCTGCGCCGATATCGATGAGGGCGCAAGTGTTGACAGTTTTCATAGTGTGCGATGGGTCAATGAGTTGTAGAGGAATACGCATTGACTTCTTGGATGTGGATACAAGTACAGGTGCACACATAATAGGGGGAACTACTGACGTCAGAGCAGTGTTCCGTTTCAAAAATCCTGGGAGGTGAAGGCGATGCGAGACACCTTTGGTTCTTCGTCATCTTCTTCATCGTCAATCTCTTGTAGCCGGGGGACTTCTTCTTCGTCCTTGACTTCTACTTCTACAACCTTCTGGACGATCTTCTTTGGCCGCAGGGTGTTTGAAGTAAATGTAGGGCAAGCAGTAGCCCAATGTCCTTTTTGTCGGCAACGGAAGCATCTGCCTTCTTTGCGGCATTGTTCACACTCAGCGGGAGTAAGTCATTGGAGGCGGATGGCGTCAACGTCCATGGCGTTTGGGTCTTTGGCAGGGGTGGTGGCGGCGTACTGGTGATACGTGTGGCGAGTAGGGGTCTTGTGGCGAGCGGCGATTTCTCGAGCACACTCCATGTGGGTTTGGAAGGTGATGGTCTTTTTCAACCAGTTGCCTATAGTGGTGGGGACCGTCTCCATAGCTAGGATACGGCGCATGAGGGCGTCGGGGATAGCGGCCGAGTAATAGCCGATAAGGACATTGTCGTCGGTGATGCCGGCAATGGCGCAGTGGTTCTGGAACTGAGCGTTATACTCAGTGAGCGAGGGGGAATATCCGCCATTTTTAGTGGCGGTCATGCGAGTAGTGGTGAGCCAGGCAATCGCGTTGGTGGTAGTGTCATAGTGTTTGAACGCCAGGATAAAGGCATCGTGGAAGTCAGACCAAGATCCCATCGAAATCGAGCCATTGGCTGTGATCTTCGAGGATCGGAAGGTGTTTGCCCACATGAGTGCAGGGTCACGAATCATATAGGAAAGTGCGAAGGCGATGCGCTTCGGGTCGGAGGTATAAACTTCAGTGTTGACGTTGAGGTAGAAGGCGATGGAGTCAAACCACTGTTTGGCTATCCTATAGTCGCCATCGTACTTGTCTGGGGTGCCGATACGAAGTTCGAGGGGTTTGGTTGTCATGGTGGGTGATGGAGGACGGGGGATCGGGGGAAAGATGTGGCCGGTTTGTCGTCTGGGCATTGGTGATGGGGGAGTCTGTGGGCGAGGTATCTGCACTGAAGCAGAAAAACTATGGGCAAGGTCATGGGTAGCGAGTTCTTCATCTGAGTCTAGTAAAGGCTCGTCAGGATCTTTGTCCCAATATGCTTGGTTGGGATCGTCGGGGGTGTCAGAGGAGTCAGAGTGCGAAGTATGCGGAGGTTCTCGAGGGTTCCAATGCGGATCAGTGGTTTGAGTGTTTCGGTGAGAAGCTATGGTGGGCGGCGTATGTGATAGTACCCGAACGAGGAGGTAGCTTAGTTCTTTTGTTATGCGTGGCCGTGGGTATGGTCGCGCGTAGACCTACTAACACCTAGTAGGGTCAAGGAGTTCAGTCGTTTGTGTTGACGATGCTGGGATCAGCCGTGGGGTTGCTGGGTTGAGGGTACCATCAAGGATATTGACAGGTCACAGGATAACTGCTGCCTAGCTTGGCAGTCAGGTTCAAAGGTTCAAGGGAAGAGACACATGGAGGCAGGTGAGCCATAGTGTGAAGCGCTCACTTAATGGTAGAGCGAAGTCGCAAGGAGTAAAGGATGATGGATTGCTAGCACTAACTAGGCGACAAGCCGTAGGTAGAACTAAGCTAAAGAGAAAAGGAGACGATCCTGTTGAAGGGTTTATATAGTGAAGTAAAGGCGTGACAGTTATGTGTCATGGTAGTTAAGGGCCGGTGTGGGAAGTGGCATTAGAAATAGAACACCAATGGCAAAACCATGCATGAGAAAGAAAACTTAAGGGCCAGCGCATACAGCGTGAGAAGATCAGAAGGTAAAGAGTACCTGCACAGTGGAGGAGTAAGCACGCTTACGAGATGTATGGAATGTCGTAGAACGATGTGGAAGGAGTGAGTTTAAGCATGAGAAATGGAAAGTATTAGTCCGATATTGATAAAAGAGAAAAAGTGTTTGTCCTGCAAGTGAATTGTAACATTACCCCTTTAGTAACCCAAAGCTATGGCGAGGATTCCCTACAAGTCCCTAAAAGTGGGTCCCAGGGAGCCGGTGATATTGGCATAGCCGACATCGTCTAGTTCATCTCCATCCTTGTAGGGAGAAGGGGCGCGAGGTGAGGAAGGCGCGGGGTGGTAAGACTGTTAAGAGGAGGAGGAAGATTGGCGAGAGGTATGGTGAGGGGTGGCTCGATGGATGATTTGTCCATTGCAGAATGCGGCTTGGGGGCGGCGAGGAGTGGACGTGGACGAGGACTGAGCACGAGGGGAAGTGAGGCAAGAGGCAAGGGGGCGAGAAGATCCTGGGCAACGGGCGAGGGAGTGGCCAGGCGCTTGTCGACGGCATCCCGTACAAACGTATTGTCGACAGGATAACTGAGTATGCCCAAGACAGTGGCACTGGAAGCACCGTTGGTTGAAGCGAGGATGTCCCGGGTAAACGTGATCTCTGCCGTTCCGACCGGTCCACCAGTCGTTTAGGGTCTGCCGATGGATGGGTGACCCATCCCTCAGGACTTCGTTTCCAAGTCCTCGACCAGCGGCGGCTAGGTCTCAGAAGTGGTTATCAACGTCGAGAAGGAAAGTATCATAGCCCATTTGGAAGGCATGAGAGTACAACTGGTACCGTGCATGATAGATAAAGTCCTGCATGGTCCGGCCGAGAGTTGTGTGAGGGAATACTGGGCCAGAGCCAGAGATGAAGGCAGCAATGTGATTGATCTGCATCGCGGATTCGAACCAAGTAAAGATGGGTGAGCCATCAGTGGAATAAACACTAATAGGGACGCGAAGACGATCGTCAGACATAAGCGAGTGAAAATGAACATAATCCTCATTGGTGAACTGCTCTTCCCGGAGTTGGTTAGTGTGGCGATGAGCCGAGACGTCTAAGAGGACCTGGGAGTCCCATCCAGAGTGGGCAATGAGAGAGTCTGAGCTGGGTGCGTGGACAAGCTGGGGATGGTGGACGCCTAGGAACGAGGGGGGTCCAGGAGAAGGTTCCCGATCGGGCGGAGGCATAAACGACGGTGAGGATTGGATCCTGCCGGAGACAGGGGAGATGTGGGACCGGGGAACATCGCTAACAAGCGTGGCGAAGTTGACAGGCTGTGGGGCGGCGGGGCAAGTAGGAGAGACCCTCTCGGGGTCGGTAGAGGGAAGATGGACAGTACTGGGGTTGGTGGATGGTGCGGCGGCAGGAGTGTTGACATTGGTAAATTCGATGGCCATGAGTAATAAGTGGAGAGGGTTTATCAGCAGCGTGATGGGCGAGCGGATGTGAGAGAGAAAGCGTGTGGGTGACATCTTTTATAATCCTCAAGTAACTCCGACGAATGTTTTAAATTCCACTCGGGCTCCCAGGATTCCTCTTCGGCTGAATACCCTTTCCATCGGATCAGGTATTGACAGGCCGACGGCATACCTTGATGCCATATGATTTGTTCTATTTCATATTCCTCTTGTCCTTCAACAAGATCTGGGGGTGGTGTGGGGAAGTTCGGGCCGTGTACGTCGTTTTCGCGATAGGGCGATAAGAGCAAAGCGTGGAACGTGTTATGAATCTTCCACGTTCATGGGAGTCGGAGGTGATAGGAGACCAGGGAAATGATGTCAGAGATAATGAAGGGTCCTTCGCGTTTTGCGGCGAACTTTGGATCTTGGACAGACCTTTTGAGGTTCCTGGCCTCCAGCCAAACTCGTTGTCCTTTCTCGAAAGGTACGAATTTCGACTTAGACTTGGACGCCATGACTTGTCACACAAGTTCATGGGATGCCAGGGCCTCGTCTCAAAGGGCGATTAGCTCCTTGAGGCGGGTTTCAATGGCGGGGATGTTTGTGTCGGCAATCACCGAGGGAAGGGCACGGGGTTCATATCCCATCATGAGATAAAATGGGGATTTGCTGGTGACAGAGTGGGGTCAGTGATTATGTGTGAATTCTGCGTGGGAGATGTGATCGGACCAAGTAGAGAGGTGATCTCCGCAATAAATGTGGAGATAAGTTTCGACTTCCTGGTTGACGCGTTTGGTTTCTCCGTCCGTCTGGGGATGGTATGCTGTGGACAGGGAAAGATCGTAGTTGAGAAGTCGTCCAAGTTCTTTAGTGAAGGCAGAGGCGAACTGTGGACCGCGATCAGAGATGACCCTTTCATAGAGTCCGAAGCGGAGGTAGACTTTATGGAAAAAGAGCACTGCTATGCCTTCCGCGGAGATAGTTTTCTTCGTAGGGCAAAGAATTACCCCCTTAGTAAGGCCGTGGTCCACCACGACCAATAACAAGTCAAATCCCCCGGACAGCGGGAGATCAGTGATAAGATTGCAGGAGAGCTGCTGAAAGGGGCGGGAGCAGGAGGACGGGATAGGGACAAGGGGGGGAACCGTGGGGTGAGTGTTCGCCTTGTTGCATTGGCAGATGGCACAGCCGTCAATGTAGGAGCAAACAAAGGAGGCAAGGTCCGGCCACCAGAATTTAGAGGCAATGAGCTGGTGAGTTTTAAGGTAGCCAGGGTGACCGGCAGAGTCATGGTCATGGGAGCGCTGGACAACAGCACGGCAAAGGTCATGGTCGGGAGGGACGTAGACGCGTCCTTGGTACTGGGGGACGCCGTCGGAGTATTGCCAATCGGCGAGGCGAGAATGGAAGGCAGGAGGTAGGGAGCTGTCGATCTCCTATAATTTGTGGAGAACGAGGTCGTCAGAGGCAAAGGCGGAGGTGATGTGGTTCGCGAGGGCGGAGTCAATGAGACATACAAAGAGGGCGTCTGGGAGGAGGGTAACCCCGATATTATCAGAGTCGGCACGAGGAAGGAGATCCGGGCGGCGGGAGAGGGCATCCGGGCCTGTGAGGTGAGAGCCAGGGATGTGGGTAATTGAGTAATCATAGTCTGCGAGGTCAAGGAGCCAGCGGGCTTGATGACGGTTGAGGTCTTGGGGGTGGCGGAAGTATGTGAGATTCTTGTGGTCAGAGAAGACTTTGACGGGGAAGGGAGAGCCGTGGAGGTATTGCCTCCAGGCTTTGAAACCACGTATAATGGCCAAGAGCTCCTGGTCGTGGATGTCGTAGTTGCGTTCTGAAGAGGAGAAAGATTGTGATAAGTAAGAACAGGGGTGCCAATCCCCATTCGCATCGGTTTGTAATAGGATGCCACCCGATGTGTATTTGGATGCGTCGGTGGCCATGGCAAAAGGGCGAGAGATATCGGGCATAAAGAGAACAGGCTTACAGAGGAACAACTCCTTGAGTTGTTCAAAGGCGGTTTGTTGGGTCGGATTCCAGGTCCAGGGCATGGTTTTTTTTGTGAGGTCGATGAGTGGTCGGGCGATATTTGAGTAACCTGGAATAAAGCGTCTGTAGAAATTAGCGAACCCCAGGAAGGAACGGACATCTTTGACTTTTTGTGGCATAGGCCATTTAGCGATCCCGTCAAGCTTGATGGGATCCATAGCGAGTTGTCCTTCCTTGATGATCATTCCTAGGTATTTGACTTTGGGGATGGCAAATTAGCATTTCTCCAGCTTGAGATGGAGGTTAAGTTCCGTCATTTGTTGAAGGACGTGGCGGGTGCATTCAGTGTGGGTGTCATCATCTGGGGAGAAGATAAGGAGATCGTCCATATAGATAACTAACCATCCTTCGGCAATCATATCATGGAAGGAGTCATTCATAAATCATTGAAAAGTCACTGGGGAGTTAGTCATGCCAAAGAACATTACCATGGGTTCTGTTACGCGTGGCCTTTGGTAAGGTCGCGCGTAGACCTACGAGAGCCTAGGGATGAGGGAACGAGGGGGCTTTATGCTACGGTTGAGAATATCCGTAGGAAGAGGGTCGACCGTGGGGTTGTTGATCTAAGTCTACGAAGCACAACGCTAAGTAGTCAAGGTATTCTATGCCACACCGGCAATAGGGTCACGGGTTTGAGGTAAGACACACGCACGGGCGTGAAGAATGCCTAGGTGTGAAGCATTCACTCAAGTGTAGAACGAAGACACAAGGTAGATTGCTAGAGCTAACTAGGCGATAGCCGTAGGTAGAACTAGGTTAAAGAAAAGAGGTAAAGTACCCTGTTGAAGGGTTTATATAGTGAAGGGGAAAGTGTGACGGTGACGCGTCACATGATTAAGGGCCGGCGTGGGAAATGGCGTGAGAAGAGCAGAAACCAATGGCAAAACCACGTATGAGAAAGGGACATAAGGGCCGGCGCATACGGCGTGCGAAGATCAGAAGAAGAACGAGTACCTGCGTGGTGAGGGATAAACACGCTTACGAGGTATGTGGAATGTCGTAGAACGACATGGAAAGTAGTGAAGTAAGCGTGAGAAAAGAGACAAGTGTCAGTTTGTAATGCTAAGTAAAGAAAAAGAGTAGACCCTGCAGCGAATCGTAACAGGTTCGAAGAGGCCTTTGTGGGTAAGAAAGGCACCTTTCCATTGGTGCCCATCCTTAATACGTACGTTGTTGTACCCCCAACGTACGTTGAACTTGGTGAAGACGCGTGCTCTCTTGAGTTTGTCGAGGAGGTCGGAGATTAGAGGTAATGGGTAAGCATCACGAACAGTATGCTCGTTGAGATATTGGTAGTCTTGACACGGGCAGAGTTTGCCATCTTTCTTCTTGACAAAGAAGAACAGCGATGCTTGGGGAGAGTTTGAAGGGCAGATCTTGCCGGCGGCAAGGTTTTCGTTGAGAAAGTCTTCGGTGGCTTTCTTTTCATCCGGGGTAAGTGGGTAGAGCTTGCCGATCTTCGGGGTAAATGAGTCTTTGACATTGATTTCGTGGTCGTAGGGTCTAGAGGGAGGAAGAGAGTCAGTGGATTCTTTGGTGAAGACTGTTACGCGTGGCCGTGGGTATGGTTGTGCGTAGACCTACTAACGCCTAGTAGGGTCAAGGGGTTCGGTCGTTCGTGTCGACGACAACATAGTACCAGCCATGGGGATGCTGGATCGATAGTACCGTCAAGGGTGTTGACGGGTCATAGGGTAAACCGCTGTCTAGCTTGACTAGCGGGTCAAAGGTTCGAGGGTAAGACACGCGAAGGCGGGTGAGCCGTAGCATGAAGTGTTCACTTAATAGTAGAACGAAGACTGAGGAGCAAGGAGGAGTAGATTGCTAGTGCTAACTAGGTGACAAGCCGTAGGTAGAACTAAGTTAAGGAGAAAAGGAGACGACCCTGTTGAAGGGTTTATATAGTATAACAAAGGTGTGACAGTTACGTGTCACAGTAGTTAAGGGCCAGCGTGGGAAGCGGCATTAGAAATAGAAGACCAATGGCAAAACCACGCATGAGAAAGGAACGTTAAGGGCCGGCGCATTCGGCGTGAGAAGATCAGAAGGCAAAGAGTACCTGCGTGGTGGAGGAATAAGCATGCTTACGAGATGTATGGAATGTCGTGGAACGACATGGAAGGAATGAGTTAAGCGTGAGAAATGGAAAGTATTAGTCCGATATTGATAAAAGAGAAAAAGTGTTCGTCCTGCGAGCGAATTGTAACATTACCCCCTTAGTAACCCGAAGCTACGGTGAGGATTCCTTACAAGTCCCTAAAGGCGGGTCCCAGGGAGCCAGTGATGTTGGCATAGCCGACATCATCTAATTTGTCTCCATCCTCATAAGGAGAAGGGGCGCGAGGAGAGGATGGTGCGGGGTGGTAAGATTGTTGAGACGAGGAGGAAGACTGACGAGAGGTACGGTGAGGGGTGGCTCGACGGACGATTTGTCCATTGCGGAACGCAGCTTGGGGGTGGCGAGGCATGGACGTTGATGTGGAGGAGGATTGGGCGCGGGGAGAAGTGAGTCGAGAGGTGAGAGGGCGAGATGCGCCCGGGCAGCGGGCGAGAGAGTGTCCAGGGGCTCAGCAATGACACCCAGTGCAAGTATATTGCTGGCAAGATAGCTGAGTATGCCCTAGACAATTACATTGGAAGCATCGCTGGTTGAAACGGGGGTGTCCCGGGTATACGCAATCTCTGCCGTTTCGACCTGTCCACCAGTCGTTAAGTGTTTGCCTGTGAATAGGCGATCCATCTCGCAAGACTTCGTTGCCAAGTCCTCGACCAGTGGCGGCAAGATCTCGGAAGTGGTTGTCAACGTCGAGGAGGAAGGAGTCGTAGCCCATTTGGAAGGCGTGTGAGTAAGACTGGTAATGTGCATGGTAGATAAAATCCTGCATGGTCCTGCCAAGCATGGTGTGGGGGAAAACCGGGCCTGAGCTGGAGACAAAGGCGGCGATGTGGTTCAACTGCATCACGGATTCGAACCAGGTAAAGATGGGCGAGCCATCAGAAGAATAAACGCTAATAGGAATTCAAAGACGATCATCAGACATGAGAGAATGAAAGCGAACATAATGCTCATCGGTGAATCGTTCCTCCCGGATTCTACCGGTGTGGCGGTGACTAGAAACATCTAACGGGACCTGAGAGTCCCATCCCGAATGGGCGATGAGGGAGTCCGAGCTTGGTGCACGGACAAGCTGGGGGCGGTGGACACCTAAGAACGAGGGAGGTCCGGGAGAAGGTTCCCGATTGGGCGGAGGCGTAAACGACGGCGAGGATTGGATCCTGCCAGAGACGGGGGAGACGTGGGACTGGGGAACATCACCAATAAGAGTGGCGAAGTTGACAGGTTGCGGGGCGGCGGGGCGAGTAGGAGAGACCCTCTCGGGGTCGGCAGAGGGGAGATGGACAGTGCTGGGGTTGGTGGAGGGTGCGGCTGCGGGGGTGTCGACATTGGAGAATTCGATAGCCATGAAGAGAAGATGGAGAGGGTTTACTTGTGTCGTGGTGGGCGAGCGGATGAAAGGGAGAAAGCACGGGGGTGTCATCTTTTATAATCGTCTAGTAACTCCGATGCGTGCTTCAAGTTCCGCTCAGGTTCCCACAATTCTTCTTCGGCGGAGTACCCTTTCCATCGGATCAGGTATTGACGGGCCGACGGCATGCCTCGATGCCATACAATTCGTTCTATTTTGTATTCCTCTTGTCCTTCGACAAGATCTGGAGGCGGTGTAGGGAAGTTCGGGCCGTGTACGTCGTTTTCGCAATAGGGTGATAAGAGAGAAGCGTGGAACATGTTGTGAATTTTCCACGTTCATGGGAGTCAGAGGCGATATGAGACGGGGGAAATGACGTTGGAGATAACGAAGGGTCCTTCACGCTTTGCGGCGAACTTCGGATCTTGAACGGACCTTTTAAGGTTCTGGGCTTCCAGCCAAACTCGCTGTCCTTTCTCAAAGGGTACGAATTTCGACTTAGATCTGGACGCCATGACTTGTCGAGCAAGTTCATGGGATGCGAGGGCTTCGTCTCGGAGGGTAGTGAGTTCCTTGAGCCGGGTTTCGACAGCGGGGATATTCGTTTCGGCGATTACCGAAGGAAGGGCACGGGGTTCATACCCCATCATGAGGTAAAACGGGGATTTGCCGGTGACGGAATGAGGGCGGTGATTGTGGGTGAATTCAGCGTGGGTGATGTGATCGGACCAAGTAGAGGGGTGGTCTCTGCAATAGATGCAGAGATACGTCTCGACTTCCTGGTTGATGTGCTCAGTTTTGCCGTCGGTCTGGTGGTGGTATGCTGTAGAAAGGGAAAGATCGTAGTTGAGGAGGCGGCCAAGTTCCTTGGCAAAGGCGGAGGCGAATTGTGGACCACAATCAGAGATGACTTTCTCGTAAAGGCCGAAGCGGAGATAGACTTTGTGGAAAAAGAGTGCTGCTACGCCCTCGGCATTGATGGTCTTCTTCTTGGGGCAAAGAATTACCGCCTTGTTGTGCTGGCACATGGCACAGCCCGCAACATAAGAGCGAACGAATGAGGCTAGGCCGGGCCACCAGAACTCGGAAGCGACGAGTTGGCGGGTTTTAAGGTAACCGGGGTGACCGGCGGTGGCATGGTCATGAGAGCGCTGGATGTCAGCGCAGCGAAGGTCACAGTCGGGAGGGACATAGACGCGCCCTTGGTATTGGAGGACGCCATCGGAGTATTGCCAGTCGGCTAGTTGAGAACGGAGGGCAGGGGGGAGGGAGCTGTCGAGCTCCTGAAGTTTATGGAGGACGAGGTCATCAGAGGAGGAGGCAGAGGCGATGTGGTTGGAGAGAGCAGAGTCGATGATGCGGACGAAGAGGGCATCGGGGAGGAGAGTGACCCCGATATTATCAGAGTAGGCGCGGGGGAGGAGATCAGGGCGGCGAGAGAGGGCGTCGGGGCCGGTGAGCTGAGTACCAGGGACGTGGGTGATAGAATAATCGTAGTCGGCGAGGTCGAGGAGCCACCGGGCTTGGCGACGGTTGAGATCTTGGGGGCGGCGGAAGTACGTGAGATTCTTGTGATCGGAGAAGACTTTGACGGGGAAGGGAGAGCCATGGAGGTATTGCCTCCAGGCTTTGAAACCGCGGATAACGGCCAAGAGCTCCTGGTTGTGAATGTCATAGTTTCGTTCTGAAGAGGAGAATGATTGTGATAAATAAGAACAGGGGTGCCAATCCCCGTTCGCATCCATTTGTAAAAGAATACCACCCGACGCATATTTCGAAGCGTCAGTGGCCATGGCAAAAGGGTGAGAGATATCAGGCATGAAAAGGACGGGCTTACGGAGGAACAACTCTTTGAGTTGTTCAAAGGCGGTCTGTTGAGCTGGTTTCCAAGTCCATGGCATAGTCTTCTTGGTGAGGTCGATAAGCGGGCAGGCGATGTTAGAGTATCCGGGAATAAATTGTCTGTAGAAGTTAGCGAAACCTAGGAAGGACCGGACGTCTTTGACTTTCTGTGGCATTGGCCACTTGGCGATTCCGTCTAGCTTGACGGGGTCCATAGCGAGTTGTCCTTCCTTAACAATCATCCCGAGGTATTCGACTTCGGGAACGGCGAACTGGCATTTTTCTAATTTGAGATGGAGGTTGAGTTCCGTCATCCGTTGAAGGACACGGCGAGTGCGTTCAGTGTGAGTGGCGGTGTCTGGGGAGAAGATGAGAAGATCATCCATATAGATTACCAACCAGCCTTCCGCAATCATGTCGCAGAAGGAGTTGTTCATGAATCGTTGAAATGTCGCGGGTGAGTTAGTCATACCAAAGAACATCACCATAGGTTCGAAGAGACCCTTGTGAGTGAGGAAGGCACCTTTCCATTGGTGCCCGTCCTTGATACATACATTGTTGTATCCCCATCATACGTCGAACTTGGTGAATACACGAGCCCCTTTGAGTTTGTCAAGAAGGTCGGAGATCAGAGGGAGCAGGTAGGTGTCGCGGACAGTATGTTCATTGAGGTAGCGGTAGTCTTGACAGGGGTGGAGTTTGCTGTCTTTCTTCTTGACAAAAAAGAAGGGCGATGCTTGAGGGAAGTTCGAGGGGCGAATCTTGCTGGCGGCGAGGTTTTCATCGAGGAAGTCCTTGGTAGCCTTCTTCTCATCTGGAGTAAGTGGATAGAGCTTGCTGATCTTTGGGGTGAATGAGTCTTTGACGTTGATCTCATGGTCGTAAGGTCTAGAGGGGGGAAGAGAGTCGGCGGATTCTTTGGCGAAGACAGGGGCGAAGTCTTTGTAGGCATCAGGTAGGGTTACTTTTGGTTTGGTTTTCTCGACGGCGGTGGCGAGTTCCATGGCAGTGGTAAGCTTGGCGACAAGCTTCGGGTATGTCTGGTGGTACTAGGATCCCGTCTTGAGAACCCGTTGGCAGGAGTTGGCGTAGAGGGCGCGTCGGACATAGAGATTCCCATCCGGCATATCAAGGAACGTGGAAAGAGTATGGTCAGGAACGGTTTCGACCATAACGTGACGGGGTAGTTTCGCAGGGGGTGCTCGTGGTTGAGCATCGTCGTGTCGCTTGAGATCAGCGACATGAATATGGTAGAGAGACGCTGATTTGTCTACCATTTCAGGAATGTTGATCGTCTGCGACGACCAGTCAAAAGAGGGATTCATAAGTTGTAACCAGGGCGTCCCGAGAATCACGTTCTCGGACCTGCAGTGCATAATGTGGAATCGTACATGCTGGGCAATTCCGTTGATGTTCGTAAAGAGGGAGGCGGTGTAACGGATGGCCCCTCTGGCGTTGGGTGTTTGATCGACGTTGTTGACAGGAATGGGCGTCGGGAGTTTGTCAAGAGGAAGGCGATGTCTTCAGGCGAAGTCCCAGTCAAGACAATTGATATCTGCGCCGCTATCGATGAGGGCGCGGGTGTCGACGGTTTTTAAAGTGTGCGAGGGATCAATGAGTTGTAGAAGAATGTGCATTGATTTCTTGGACGTGGATACAAGTACAGGTGCACACGTAATAGGGGGAACTACTGACGTCGAGGCAGCGTTCCGTTTTAAAAATCTGGGGAGGTAAAGGCGACGCGAGACACCTTGATTTCTTCATCGTTGTCTTCGTCGTCTATCTCTTGTAGTCGAGGGACTTCTTCTTCGTCCTCGACTTCCACTTCTATGACCTTCCGAACGGTTTTCTTCGGCCTCAGGGTGTTTGAAGTAAATGTAGGGCAATTGGTTGCCCTATGTCCTTTTTGTCGGCAGTGGAAGCATCTGCCTTCTTTGCGACATTGGTCGCGCTCAGTGGGGGTGAGTCGTTGGAGGCGGACGGCATCAATGTCCATGGTGTTTGGGTCTTTGGCAGGGGTGGGGGCAGAGTACTGGTGATAAGTGTGGTGAGTGGGCATCTTGTGGCGAGCGGCGATTTCTCAAGCACGCTCCATGTGGGTCTGGAAGGTTACGGCCTTCTTTAACCAGGTGTCGATAGTGGTGGGGACCGTCTCCATAGCGAGGATACGGCACATGAGGGCGTCGGGAATAGCAGCTGAGTAGTAGCTGATCAAGACATTGTCGTCGGTGATGCCGGCAATGGCGCAGTGGTTCTGAAACTGAGTATTATACTCAGTGTTGCGACTACAGATGCTGCAGGCAATCACTATCAATCCAGACGTCGAGAGGAAGGATTATCTTATGAGATACTTTGTAGGCAGGAGACAAGAGAAC
>JBBPTX010000799.1:0-16170 GCA_038094595.1 Pulveroboletus aff. annulatus | reverse complement strand
CTTCACCTTCTCCCACTGATCACAACACATATTTAATAACCTCGTGATCATCACAAACCTTACATCAGTCACCTCATCACTGTGATGTGATCCCTTATCTTTAATTACCGTTGACATCTTCCATTCCACCCATCCACAGCAGATCAACGGCTGGTAACCTCATGTATGTATTAATCTCCGCCACAGGCCGACTCCTCATGTCGATCATGTTGGGCCTAGGGGATAGACTTATGTAGATATGTATCTAGATCAGTACGCAACATGTATCTACACATAGAATAGTATATAAAGCGAGACAGGACGAAGCTCAGTCTTCAGTCTAGTTCTCTTGTCTCCTGCCTACAAAGCACTCTTAAGATAGTATCTCTTCCACACGATGTTTAGGATAGTGATTGCCTGCAAAGAACTTGTAGTCGCAACAAAAAGGGTGGTTATCCATGATAGTTGCTTTGTAACTTCAGTCATTCCAACATATTCTGCTTCTGTAGAAGATAGGGTGATTTTGCATTGTCTTTGAGAAAGCCAAAAGACAATTCCTTCTGCTAGAAAGATTGCATATCCAGTTGTGGATCTTCTTGTTTCTACATCACCTGCCCAGTCTGTGTCACTGTATGCCAAAAAACCTGTTTTACTTTCTCCATTATATTTTAAACATAAAGTCTTGATTGTTGTCAAGTATCGCACTATGTAAAGTGCCTTCTGTAGATGCTCTGGAGATGGATTAGAGCTATATTGTGACATTTTGATGACAGAGTAGGCAAGGTCTGGACATGTTCCTAGCATAATGTATAGCAGAGACCCTATTACAGATTGATATTTTGCATGTCTTGCTGAATCAGGATCTTGAGTATTTGGAACTGGTGTGTATCCTGATGGTAATGGGGTACGAGCTGGTCTAGCATTTGTCATTTCAAAACGATCAATGACTTTTTGTGCATATGATATCTGGTCAAGATATATAATCTTGTGATTCTGGTTGCGAGTAATCTGAATCCCCAGATATTCTTCAGCTTGTTCAAGATCTCTTGATTCCCATTTGGTTATGAATTGCATTTTGACTTTGAGGAGGTTTTCTTTGTTGTTTCCAATGAAAAGAACATCATCAACATAAACGACTAAGATTATAATGAAGTCATTCAAGGTAGAGATATAAACTCCAGCATCTGATTGAGTTCTTTTGAATCCCATGATTAAGAGGGATTCATGTAGAGCTTTATTCCATTGTAGTGCAGCTTGTTTTAATCCGTAGATTGCCTTGTTTAAACGACAAACTTTTGTTTCATGTCCTTTCTTTGTGAAACCTTCTGGTTGTTCCAGATATATTTCTTCATTGAGGTTGCCAAAAAGAAATGCAGTTTTGACGTCTAGTGCTTCGATGTCCCAATCTTCTAGAGAAGCTAGAGAAAGTAATAGCCTGATGGTTTCAAACTGTGCTACTGGAGAGAAGGTTTCTTCAAAGTCTATACCATAGATTTGTGTAAATCCTTTTGCCACAAATCTTGCTTTGAAGCGATTGCCAGGTCTGATGGCATATACCCATCTTCCTTTAATGGGTTTATGATTCTTTGGAAGGTCCACAAGATCCCATATTTTCCTCTGTAAAAGAGAAGAGTATTCTTCTTTCATTGCTTTCATCCATTCTTTTCTTGTTGTGTTAGGGAGTTTAAGAATGTCCTTGTATTGTTTTGGTATGTCTATGGCATCAGCTGCAGCAATGAGAAGAGAATTTATGAATTTGGATGACATGAATGCCCTCAATTGTTGTTCTTCTTCTCTCAGTTGTCTTTTTATTTCAACTGGAGGCTGTTGCAACTACAAATTTTGCAGGCAATCACTATCTTCTTAGACGTCGAGTGGAGGTACTATCTTAGGGGTGGCTGGTAGGAGGGAAACAAGAGAACTAGACTGGAGACTGGGCTCCGTCCTGTCTTGCCCTTTTATATCATTTTATGTGTAGATACATGTTGTGTACCAATCTAGATACATATCTACATAAGTCCATCCCCTAGGCCCAACATGATCGACATGAGGAGTCGGTCTGTAATGGAGATTAATATATACATGAGGATACCAGCCGTTGATCTGCTGCGGGTGGGTGGAATGGAGGATGTCAATGGTAATTAAAAGTAAGGGATCACATCACAGTAATGGGGTGACTGATGTGAGATCTGTGATGATCATGATGTATTAAATACATGCATTGTGATCAGTAGAGTGAAAATGAAGAGCTGAAGGTGAAGCCCACTGATCTAGAAGGGCCTGTAGATCCCCTGTGTCTAGCACAGTGTCTAAGTCAGGTTTTCCCTTGATAAGATAGGGAAGGTATCCATATGCGCAAAATAAAGGGTGAAAAATACATAGCTGTAACACTACCCCCCATCTAAGGATCGACTTCCAGGGGATCAAAAGGGTGTGTTGATGAAAGAGTGAGATCTTCACGTTTGTGAAAGCATTGTATAAATGCCGAATGAGACATCCGCACCTTCAAGATGTAGAAGGATGCTCCCTGTGGAAATCGCCGATGGCATCAAGCACACCCGGTAGAAGATGATCTTCTGGTTCCCAAGTTCAATCTGTCTCATCATAGCCTAGCTAATGGACCAGGTATTCAAGGCGATGACCTTTGAATCTACTAGCAGTGATCCTTTCTACTTCATATAAATTATCTTGATCCTCGATTACCTATATAGGGCCGGGAGTGATGACATGTTGTCCCTGAAGCCTTTCTTTATAAGGCTTAACCCATGATACGTTAACAGTTGGGTGGATTCGCATAGAGGATGGCAAACAAAGGGTTACTGCATTATCCCCAACTAGTGTGATGATGTCATATGGCCCTAATCATCGCTCTGTTAGCTTGCGACTTGCACATGGCAACTTTAAGTTATTTGTGGATAGCCACACTTTATCTCCAACGTTGTAGGGAGGAGTCTCCTTTCTATGTTTGTCAGCTTGCGTTTTCATGCACAACTGGGCCTGTTCTAGATTTAATTTAGTCTGCTCCATCACATCGTGTAGTGTGGATAGGAATTCATTGGCAGCTGGTGCCTTGGAGAATGATGCAATGGGTTCTATTCCCATGCATGGAGTGTAGGAGCGAGTGACTTCAAATGGAGACTTCTTTGTGGAGGCTTGCCTCTTAGAATTATAGCTAAATTGTGCCCATTTTGTCCTATGACCATTCCCAAATAGTCAACTTCTTTCTTGAAGAAGTGACATTTCTCTGGCTTGGCAAAGAGATCATTTTCTTCTAAGCGCTTTAGTACTTTCTTAATGATTTCTACGTGTTCTTGTTCATTGTCTGTTTTGGTAAATATCATGACATCATCAATGTAGATCACTACGACGTCTTCCATATCTGTAAATAATTCATTCATCATGGTCCGGAAGGTGGTTGGGGAATTGCATAGCCCGAAGAACATAACCAGAGGTTCGAATGTTCCTTTATATGTGACAAAGGCTGCTTTCCATTCATCACCTTCTTTAATTCGTACATTGTTGTATCCCCATCTGAGATCCAATGTGGTGAATAGCTTAGCCCCCTTTAGTTGATCTATGAGCTGTGAAATGAGAGGAAGAGGGTAATTATTCCGCACTGTTTGCAAATTTAGATAGCAATAGTCTTGTACCATGCGTTTTCTTCTATCTTTCTTTGGCACGAAGAAGACTGGCGATGTCTGAGGAGATTTTGAGGGTCTAATATATCCTTTGGACAATTGATCATCTAGCTAATCTGATACTTCTTTTTGTTCATCTGTGCTCAAGAGTATTAGTCTTCCTTTCTTTGGTTGGAAGTCTTCTTTGAGATCTATAGCATGATCCCAAGATTTTTGTGTGGGTATTCTAGTTGATGCCTTTTCTTCGAATACTTTAAGATGCTTGTGATAGCATTCCGGTATGAGTTCTGTGGCGGACTTCTTCTGATCCATGAGAGATTTAAGTTTTTTGTCCACTGCTTGCCTTATTCTAATATCTCTTTCTTGTTTTTCGTCTTGTTCCTTTTCTAATGTTTTTATAGTTTCATATACTTTATATTGAGCTTCCTGCTCTTCCTTTTCTAACAGCCTGAGATAGACACTTTTATCTCTAAGCTCCCGACATTCTTTTCCACAACTTCTTAGTTTGATTTCCCCAGTTTTTCAGTTAATATCTGGATTGTGTTTCTTTAACCAAGAGTAGCTGATTACCATTGGGTTCTTTCCCAAGTTGGTAACTTCTGCTTTGACTATCTCTCGATGTCCTTTGTAATCTAATAGAAGGGATACAATGTGCATGATCTTGCCTGCTTTGTTTTGTGTACCATCCACGTTATAAACAGTAAGAGGTTGTGCAAGTTGCCTGAGTGGGAGTGCATGTTGCATTGCAAATACATTGTCTACAAAGATGCAGTTTGCGCTAGAGTCTAAGAGTGCTAATACTGAAATAAAACTTTGATTAGTGTTTTTGGGTTTTATCTTTATCTTCATTTTTAATTTGTTATCTATCTTTAATGATCTGCAAAAGATTCCTTCATCTGGGATTTGATCTGCAGGTGAGATTGAAGAGTTAGCTTTCTTTGAAGAGGAATTAAGCATCAGTATAATGCCCTGATTGAGCCTCTGAGAGGACCCCTTTGTCGGCAAAGAAGAAGATATAATAGTGAAAGATGCTGCTTCCGTATCGTAAATATGTAAACTAGAGAAACGATTGTCTGTTGGAAAGTGTACCTGCTTACATTTACCTTGGCTTAGATCAGACCCAGTTCCTGAATCTAAGCTTTTCCTTTTCCCGATTTCCTATTCTCAGTGTCTTCGACGTCCCTGAAGAATGCCCTTGCTTCTTCGAATGACATGCCCCTTATAGCCGCTACAGGGTCATATCCTTTTTCTTTTTTGGCTGTGTGCCAGGTGTGTAAATGTGTTTGGTGCTTTTTACGTCATCTGAAGACGTGCTTCGTACCTGTCTTCTTTGACAGTCTTTCTTGTGTCCATTGGACCATCCACAAAGGTCACATTTGGTAGATGGTTTCTTACATTGTTTGGCGAAATGACCAGCTTCACCACAATTGTAGCAGGACTTGGCTCCTTTCTAAGCTGCTGATATATCCATTGCATTAGGGTCTTTACTTGGTTTAGATCCGAATCTGAATTGCGTTCGTCCCCTGATTAAGTCTAGACTTTCGAGGCGATGTCCTACATCTCAAAGGGTCTGCATTATTTCATGAACTGTCGTTTTTCTTAGATTGTTTTTCCAAACGTAGTCCATGATGTATCTTTTTATGTTTTGTTCTAGGAGGTACATCCCATGTGGGTCCTCTAGTTCAGCCTTTTTGTATTCAGCATACCATTTGACAAGGAAGTCATCTATTGCTTGTGTATTTCCTTGTTTCATTTCATTAATCTTTTTGGTAGCTCTGTCTTTTATGTTGCTTCCTCTGAACAGATCCCTAAGTTCTGTTTCTAGATTGTTCCAACTATACCCTTGATTGGTATATAGTCTTTGTAACCTTAGCTGTGCAAAGAGCCCTGCTCTTGGTCCTTTTAATCTTGATAATACTGCTAAGATTGCATCGCCACTTTGTGGTGCAATGGCATGTTGATTGATCTGTATCCATGCCTGTATTTTTGCCCACCACTCATCAAACTTTGCAAAAGATCCATCAAAATCTCCTGGATCAGTGAAGACTTCTACCTTTCTTGACATATTAAAGGTAGATTTTCCTTTTTCTTTAGATCCACTAGGTGTGGTTTGTCTTGTGGGTGGCTTAATTTGTCCTTGAGTGAGTGTAGTGACAATTCTTTCGATGTTGGCTACTGCGTCACTGATTCTGGTTATTTTGTCTCTCATGCTATGATAGCGGGATTCTTGTTCTGCGGTGTATGATGCGATGTTATTTAGTTGTGTGGTCCAATCGGTGTTAGGGTTGGTAAGGGCTATGATGTAGTCTGCAAGGGAAATGGCCATTATGGTTTATAGAAGGGTAACTAGTACTTGTAGTATTTGGGCTGTTGTACTCAAAGTTGGACTCTGCTGAAATGATCGTTTCTTCTGATCATTTGTGAGTACTTGTGTCTCTGCCTTTTAGCATGAGGTTGTTCTCTGTCTTGTTCCTCTGAGGCTTCTCTGTATCGCCTCCTTGCTATACTCGCTTCTCTAATGAACTGCTGTGTGCCTAGGGTTGCTTCTAGATGGATATTTCGTGGTGCTTCTGGCCACACAAAAGGATCTGGTTGAGGGGATCTGGATGGACTCCACTCAGGGGTGGTTGGATATCTAAGCGAGGCTAGATCTGTGGTGGGGCTGAGGGTTTGTGCTGATGGTGTGGATTTCCAGTAGTAGGTGTGATCCGTGTATCTGATGTCTGTGGCGATTAAGTTGACTTTGCCTCCGTTTCCGAAGCTGTGTGGTTCTAGATCTTGTTTAACAAGTCTCCAGAACTCTTCTTCTGTGGCTGCAATGTCTGGCCAATCGTTTGGGTCCTCTTCACTCTTTGTGCTCACAGTTGCAAGTGAGTGCTCCCTGGGCTCTTCTTTAACTGGTAATCCTACTGCTACTGGTACGTTTACTAACTTCCAAGATCTGGCTAGATCGATGGTGGAAAGGTATGCTGTGAAAGGGAGAAGAGATCAGTGAAAGGTAATGGGCACTAATAGCAAGCCCCTGTTAGCACTATCCTAAGATACCCAAAGACGCACTCACTTGCTAGAGCCTGTGGTGCAAGGGAGAAGGCTAGTTGCGTCTGCTGTTGCTTTGTAGATAGTGAAAGGGTGTAAGGATGTATAACAGTCTAGTTCTAGTGTTGCAACTACAAATCTTGCAGGCAATCACTATCTTCTTAGATGTCGAGTGGAGGTACTATCTTAGGGGTGACTGGTAGGAGGGAAACAAGAGAACTAGACTGAAGACTGGACTCCATCCAGTCTCACCCTTTTATATTATTCTATGTGTAGATACATGTTGTGTACCAATCTAGATACATATCTACATAAGTCCATCCCCTAGGCCCAATATGATCAACATGAGGAGTTGGCCTGTAACAGAGATTAATATATACATAAGGCTACCAGCCATTGATCTACTGCGGGTGGGTGGAATGGAGGATGTCAACGGTAATTAAAGATAAGGGATCACATCACAGTGATGGGGTGACTAATGTGAGGTCTGTGATGATCACGATGTATTAAATATGTGCATTGTGATCAGTGGGGCAAAAGTGAAGAGCTGAAGGTGAAGCCCACTGATCTAGAAGGGCCCATAGATCCCCTGTGTCTAGCAGAGTGTCTAAGTCGGGTTTTCCCTTGATAAGATAGAGAAGGCATCCATATGTGCAAAATAAAGGGTGAAAAATACATAGCTGTAACAGAGGCAATTCCCCATAAGTGTTATTGGGAAGGATACATCTTCTCCTTTCTCTTTAAGGATGTCTGAAAGGAGGTGGAGGAATTGGAGGAACAATTGGTGGTTGCACTGCTGGTTGTGGTGCAGGTGGGGGGTTGGGATTTGGAAGATTTAATGGAGCTTCTGTAGATATTTCAAAAGGAACTGTTACAATTCACTCATAGGATGAAAGCTTTTTCCCTTCTTATGATATCAGACTAATACTTTTCATTTCTCACACTTAACCTTATTCCTTCCATGTCGTTCTACGACATTCCATATATGTAAGTGTGTCTATTCTCCATTGTGCAGGTACTCCTTTTCTTCTGATCTTCTCACGCTGCATGCGCTGGCCCTTAACGTCTCTTTCTCATGTGTGGTTTTGCCATTGGCTTTCTATTTCTAATGCCGTTTCCCACGCCAGCCCTTAACCATTGTGACATGTAACTGTCACACTTCTGTTTTCATATATAAACCCTTCAACAGGGCCCCTTCGTCTTTTCTTTAGCTTAGTTCTACCTACGGCTTGTCGCCTAGTTAGCACTAGCAATCCACTTACCTTTGTTCCTCATGTCTTCGCTCTACCATTAAGTGAGCGCTTCACACTATGGCTCGCCTGCCTTCGTGTGTCCTTGTCCTTGACTCTACGATTTGCTATCCAAGCTAGGCAGTGACTACCTTTGACCCGTCAACGCCCCTTGATGATACCCTTGACCCAACACCCCCATGGTTGGCCCTATGTCGTCATATATACGAACAATCAAACTCTCTTAATTCTACTGGGCGTTAGTAGGTCTATGCACAACCTCACCCAAGGCCACACGTAACAAAAGAACTAAGCTACCTCCTTGCTCGGGTACTATCACATACGCCGCCCACCATAGCTTCCCATCGAAACACTCGAACCACTGATCCGTGTTGGAACCCTCGAGAACTTCCGCATACTTCACACTCCGATTTCTCTGACACCCCCAACGATCCCAACCAAGTGTATTGGGATGAAGACCCTGATGAGCCTTTGTTAGACTCAGACAAAGAACTTGCTACTCATAACCTTGCCCACAGCTTCTCTGCTTCTGTGCAGATACCTCGTCACTAGACTCCCCCATCTCTGACCCCCAGATGCCAAACCAGCCACATCTTTCCTCCAATCCCTCATCCCCCATTGCCCACCATGTCCACTAAACCCCTCGAGCTCTGCATTGGAACCCCAGACAAGTATGACAGCGATTACAAGACGGCCAAGCAATAGCTTGACTCCGTCACCTTCTACCTCAATGTCAACGCAGAGGTATACACCACTGACCCAAAGTGCATCGCCTTTGCACTTTCCTATATGACAAAAGGCCCTGCTCTCACATGGGCCAACACCTTCCGAGCCTCAAAGATCGCAGCCGATGGTTTGATTTCGATGGGCTCGTGGTCTAACTTCTGCAACATCTTCATTCTGGCATTCAAACATTATGATACCACTGGCAACACAATTGCCTGGCTCACCACCACCTGCATGACTGCCACCAAGAATGGTGGATATTCTCCTTCACTAACTGAATACAATGCTCAGTTCCAAAACCACTGTGCCATCATAGGCATAACCGACGACAATGTTCTCATCGGCTATTACTTAGCCACCATCCCCGATGCCCTCATGCGCCATATCTTGGCTATGGAGGTAGTCCCCACTACCATAGACACCTGGTTAAAGAAGGCCGTCACCTTCCAAACCCACATGGAACGTGCTAGAGAAATTGCTGCTTGTCACAAGATCCCCACTCACCACATGTACCATCAGTACACTGCCCCCACCCCCACCAAAGACCCCAACACTATGGACGTCAATGCCATTTGCCTCCAAAAACTCACCCCTGCCGAATGAGAACAATGCTGCAAAGAAGGCAGATGTTTCCACTGCCATCAGAAAGGGCATTGGGCAACGTGTGCCCAAAGTTCACCTCAAACACCCCAAGGCCGAAGATAATCGTTCAAAAGGTCATAAAAGTGGAAGTCAAGGAAGAAGAAGAAATCCCTTGACTACAAGAGATAGATGATGAAGACAACGATGAAGAATCAAAGGTGTCTCACATCACCTTTACCCCCCAGGATTTTTAAAATGGAACGCTGCCTCAACATCAGTAGTTCCTATCATGTGTGCACTAGTACTTGTATCTACATCCAAGAAATTGATGTGAATTCCTTTACAACTCATCAACCCCTTGCACACCATGAAAACTGTCGACACACACGCACTCATCAACAGTGGGGCAGACATCAACTGCCTTGATTGAGACTTTGCCCGAAAACACCAACTCCCCCTCGACAAACTCCTGACTCTGATCCCAGTCAACAACGTAGATCAAACACCAAACGCCAAAGGAGCAATCCGCTACACCGCCTCTTTGTTCATCAACATCAATGGAATCGCCCAACACGTACGCTTCCATGTGATGCATTGTGGGTCCAAAAATGTGATTCTCGGAATGCCCTGGCTAAAGCTCATGAACCCCTCCATCGATTGGTCCTTGCAAATGATCAATATCCCCAAAACGGCAGATGAGTCGGCCTCACTCTACCACATCCACGTTGCAGATCTCAAACAACATGATGACATCCAACCCTGAGCACCCCCTCCCAGACCCCCACAACACATCATGGTCGAGACCGTCCCAGATCACACCCTCTCCACATATCTGGACATGCCCAATGGAAGCCTCTATGTCCGCCACGCGTTATATAACAACTCCTGCCAATGGGTCCTCAGATCCGGTTCTCAATACCATAAAACTCATCCAAAGCTTGTTGCCAAGCTCACCACAGTTACCGAACTCACAGCTGCAGCCGAGAAGACAAAGCCAAAAGTTACTCTACCAGATGCATATAAAGACTTCATCCCAGTCTTCACCAAAGAATCCGCTGACTCCCTTCCTCTGTCCCGACCCTATGATCATGAAATCAACATCAAAGACTCGTTCACCCCAAAAATCAGCAAACTTTACCTGCTCACCCCCGACGAAAAGAAAGCCATAGAAGATTTTCTCAACGAAAATCTTGCTGCTGGCAAGATTCGCCCTTCAAATTCCCCTCAAGCATCGCCGTTCTTCTTTGTCAAGAAGAAAGACAGCAAACTCTGCCCTTGTCAAGATTACCGGTATCTCAATGAACATACTGTTTGCAACACCTACCCACTACCTCTGATCTCCGACCTCCTTGACAAACTTAAAGGAGCTCGCGTCTTCACCAAGTTCGACGTATGCTGAGGATATAACAACATGTGTATAAAGGATGGGCACCAATGGAAGGGTGCCTTCCTCACTCACAAAGGGCTTTTTGAACCTATGGTGATGTTCTTTGGAATGACTAACTTCCCTGCGACGTTCCAATGATTCATGAATGATTCCTTCCCCGATATGATTGCTGAAGGATGGTTGGTTATCTATATGGACAATCTACTCATCTTTTCCCCAGACGATGACACTCACACCAAACACACCCATCGCGTCCTTCAATGTATGACTGACCTTGACCTCCATCTCAAATTGGAGAAGTGCCAATTCGCTGTCCCAGAGGTCGAATACCTCAGGATGATCATCAAGGAAGGACAGCTCGCCATGGACCCCATCAAGCTTGACAGGATCGCTAAGTGGCCTATGCCACAGAAAGTCAAAGACGTCCATTCCTTCTTAGGTTTCACTAACTTCTATAGATGTTTTATTCCTGGATATTCAAACATCGCCCGCCCACTCATTGACCTCACCAAGAAAACTATGCCTTGGACTTGGAACCTCGTCCAACAAACTGCCTTCGAACAACTCAAGGAGCTGTTCCTCCATAAGTCAATCCTTTTCATGCCTGTCCTTTTGCCATGGCCACCGACACATTAAATATATGTTGGGTGGCATCTTGTTACAAACCAATGCAAATGGGGACTGGCACCTCTGTTCCTACTTATCGCAATCTTTCTCTCCCTCAGAATGCAACTATGATATCCATGGTAGGGAGCTCTTGGCTGTTTTACGTGGTTTCAAAGCCTGGAGGCAATACCTTCATGGCTCTCCCTTCCCCATCAAAGTCTTCTCCAACCACAAGAATCTCATGTACTTCCATCGCCCTCAAGACCTCAACCACCAGCAAGCCCGTTGGCTTCTTGACCTTGTCAACTACAACTACTCTATCACCCATGTCCCGGGTACCCAACTTGCAGGCCCTGATGCCCTCTCTCGCCACCCTGATCTCTGTTACGTGTGGCCGTGGTTATGGTCGCGTGTAGACCTACTAACGCCTAGCAAGATCGAGGGAGTCAGTCATTCATATATACGACAACACTGGGGCCAGCTGTGGGGATGCTGGGTCAAGGGTACCATCAAGGGTATTTGACAGGTCAAGAGTAAACCGCTGTCTAGCTTGACTAGCGGGTCGAGGTTTCAAATTTAGAGACACACGAGGGTGGGTGACCCGTAGTGTGAAGCGCTCACTTAATGGTAGAGCGAAGACACAAGGAGTAGAGACAATGAATTTGCTAGGACTAACTAGGCGACAAGCTGTAGGTAGAACTAAGCTAAGGAGAGAAGGAGGTGACCCTGTTGAAGGGTTTATATAGTGAGGTAGAAGTGTGACAGTTACATGTCACAGTGATTAAGGGCTGGCATGGGAAGCGGCGTTAGAAATAGACATTGAATGGCAAAAACCACGCATGAGAAGGAAACGTTAAGGGCTGGCGCATACAGCGTGAGAAGATCAGAAGGTAAAGAGTACCTGTGCGGTGGAGGAATAAACACGCTTATGATGTGTATGGAATGTCGTGGAATGACATGGAAAGAATGAGATAAAGCGTGAGAAATGAAAAGGATTAGTCCGAAAGTGAAAGTATAGAAAAAGTGTTCGTCCTGCAAGCGAATCGTAACAATCTCCTTCCCCGTGCAGATTCCAACAACATCAACGTTACCCTTCTCCCCGACGCCCTCTTTGTCTGCCTCATTGACTCTGCCCTCTCCAACCACATCACCTCCACCTCTGCCTCTGATGACCTCATCCTCCACAAACTGCAGGAACTCAATGGCTCCCTTCCCCCTGCCTTTCACTCTTGCCTTGCTGATTGGCAATTCAATGATGGCATCCTTCAATATCAAGGATGCGTCTATGTTCCTCCTGACCGTGACCTTCGCCACACTGTCATCCAACGTTCCCATGACCATGCCTCTGCTGGCCACCTGGGCTATCTTAAAACCTGTCAACTCATCGCTTCCGAGTTCTGATGGCCTGGCCTTGCCACCTTTGTCCGCTCTTACATCGAGGGCTGTGCTGTGTGCCAGCGTAACAAGGCGAACACTCACCCCACATCTCCCCCACTGATTCCTATCCCTTCCTCCTGCTTCTGCTCGTTCTAGCAACTTTCCTGTGATCTCATCACTGATCTCCCACTATCTGAGGAATTCGACTCTTTATTGGTCATGGTGGACCATGGCCTTACTAAGGGGGTAATTCTCTGCTCCACTACGAAATCAATCACTGCCGAGGGAATCACTGCACTCTTTTTCCACAAGGTTTACCTCCAGTTTGGCCTCTACAATAAGATTATCTCCGACTGTGGTCTGCAATTTGCCTCCACCTTTGCCAAGGAACTCGGATGCCTCCTTAACTATGACCTCTCCCTCTCGACAGTGTACCACCCTCAGATGGACGGCGAAACTGAATGTGTTAACCAGGAGATCAAGACCTACCTCTGTATTTACTGCAGAAATCACCCTTCTACTTGGTCCAAACACATCTCTCACACTGAATTCACACACAATCACTGCCCCCACTCTGTCACCAGCAAATCCCTGTTTTACCTCATGATGGGATATGAACCCTGTGCCCTCCCATCAGTAATCACCGAAACAAATATTCCTGCTGTGAAATCCTGTCTCAAAGCTTTGTCTGCTCTACAAGATGAAGCCTTAGCTTCCCATGAACTTGTGCATCAAGTCATGGCATCCAGGTCTAAGTTGAAATTCATGCCTTTTGAGAAAGAGCAGCGAGTTTGGCTGGAGGCCAGAAACCTTAAAAGGTCCGTCCAAGATCCGAAATTCACCGCAAAATGCGAAGGCCCCTTCATTGTCTCTGACATCATCTCCCCTGTCTCCTATTGCCTCCGACTCCCACAAATGTGGAAAATTCACAACACATTCCACACTTTGCTCTTATTGCCCTATTGCAAAAACGATGTACACGGCCCGAACTTCCCCACACCACCTCTGGATCTTGTCAAAGGGCAAGAGGAATATGAAATGGAATGAATCATATGGCATTGAGAAATGCCGTCGGCTCGCCAGTACCTGATCCAATGGAAGGGGTACTCTGCCAAGGAGGAATCCTGGGAACCTGAGCAGAACTTGAAACATTCATCAGAGTTGCTTGACGATTATAAAAGACGACACCCCCATGCTTTCTCTCCCTTATCCGCATGCCCATCACGCCACAGATAAACCCTCTCCATCTCCTACTCATGGCCATCGAATTCTCCAATGTCGACACCCCCACCACCACACCCTTTACCAACCCCAGCATCATCTGTCTTCCCACTGTTGACCCCGAGAGGGTCTCTCCAACTTGCCCTGCTGCCCCACAACCTGTCAACTTTGCCACTCTTATTGGCGATATTCCCCAATCCCACGTCTCCTCCATCTCAGGCAGGATTCAGTCCTCACCAGTGTTTACCCCTCTGCCTAATCGGGAACCTTCTTCCAGACCTTCATCGTTCCTAGGTGTCCATTGTCCTCAACTCGTCCATGCATCTAGCTCAGACTCCCTCGTTGCCCACTCAGGATGGGATTCCCAAGTTCCCCTTGTCGTCTCTACTCATCACCACACCAACCGGCTTCGGGAAGAATGATTTACTGATGAGAATTATGTTTGCTTTCATTCACTTATATCTGATGATCATCTTTGTGTCCCTATTAGTGTTTATTCTTCCGATGGTTCGCCCATCTTTACTTGGTTTGAGTCTGCGATGCAGCTGAACCACATTGCCGCCTTTATCTCTGGCTCTGGCCTGATCTTTCCTCACACCATGCTTGGCAGGACCATGCAGGACTTCATTTATCACGTGCGTTACCAGTTATACTCCCACACCTTCCAAATGGGCTACAATACCTTCCTCCTTGATGTCAATAACCATTTCCGAGATCTCACCGCCGCGGGTCAAGGACTTGGGAATGAAGTCCTGAGAGACAGATTGCCTATTCACAGGCAAACACTCAACAACTGATGGACAGGTCATAATGGCAGAGATCGCATTTACTCCGGACACCCTCATTTCAATCAACGGTGCTTCTAGTGCCATTGCCTCGGACATACCCAGCTATCCTGTCAGCAACATGTCTGCACAGGTTGCCTCCGACGTGCACCTGGTCACTCCCTCACCTGTTGTCCAGGCTCTTTCCGACCCCTCACTGCTCGCCTCACCTCTCCTCGCATCTAGTCTTCGTCTACATCCACTCCTTGCTGCCCCCAAGCTGCATTTTGAAATGGGCAAATCGTCCGTCGAGCCACACCCCATTGCACCTCTCATCAATCGTCCTCCTCCTCTCAACAGTCTTACCACCCCATGCCATCCTCACCTCACACCCCCTCGCCTTATAAGGATGGAGATGAATTAGATGATGTCAGCTATGCCAACATCACCGGCTCCCCAGGACCTGCTTTTAGGGACTTGTAAGGAATCCTCACTGTAGCTTTGGGTTACTAAGGGGGTAATGTTACAATTTGCTTGCAGGACGAACACTTTTTCCCTTCTTACAATATCGGACTAATACTTTTCGTTTCTCACGCTTAACCTCATTCCTTCCATGTCGTTCTACAACATTCCATACATCTCGTAAGCATGTCTATCCTCCACTGTGCAGATACTCCTTTTCTTCTGATCTTCTCACACCGCATGTGCCAGCCCTTAACTGTTGCAACTACAAGGCTTGCAGGCAAACACTATCTTTAGATGTCAAGTGGAGAACTATCTTAGGTGGAACTTGTAGGAGGGAACAAGAGAACAAGACTGGAGACTGAGCTCCATCCAGTCTCACTTTATATACTATTCTATGTGTAGATACATGTTGTGTACCGATCTAGATATGTATCTACATAAGTCCATCCCCTAGGCCCAACATGATCAACATGAGGAGTCGGCCTGTAATGGAGATTAATATATACATGAGTTTACCAGCCATTGATCTGCTGTGGGTGGGAGAAATGAAAGGTGTCAACGGTAATTAAAAATAAGTGATCACATCACAGTGATGGGGTGACTGATGTGAGGTCTGTGATGATCATGATGTATTAAATATGTGTGTGTGATCAGTGGGGCGAAAGATGAAGAGTTAAAGGTGAAGCTCACTGATCTAGAAGGGCCCGTAGATCTCCTGTGTCTGGCACAGTGTCTATGTCGGGTTTTCCCTTGATAAGATAAAGAAAGCATCTGTATGCGCATAGAGAAGGATGAAAAATATATAGCTGTAACACTACCCCCCATCTAAGGATCGACTTCCAGGCGATCAAAAGGGTGTGTTGATGGAAGAGTGAGATCTTCACATTTGTGAAAGCATTGTATGAATGCTGAATGAGACATCTGCAACCTTCTAGGTGCAGAAGGATACTCCCTATGGAAATCGCTGATGGCATTAAGTGCACCCGGTAGAAGATGATCTTCCAGTTCCCAAGTTCAATCTGTCTCATCATAGCCTAGCCAATGGACCAGGTATTCAAGGCGACGACCTTTGAATCTACTAGCGATGATCCTTTCTACTTCGTATAAATTATCTCGGTCCTTGGTTACCTGTATAGGGC
>JBBPTX010000798.1:0-16191 GCA_038094595.1 Pulveroboletus aff. annulatus | reverse complement strand
ATTATGTAACTAACATAACTAGTCAGGGTCAAGGCATATCACCCATCAGAAGCTTATGTTATTTACTAAATAATGAATAACAGCATCAGGGTCAAATAAGTGTCCCAATGACATGTCATTTTAAAATAACCATATCTCAATACCATTCCAACCAAATTACATAAACCAAATATGTTTAGAAAGCCAAGAGCAAGTACATTCTTTCATCCTGCAAGAGTTTGACATGAATCTTTCCTTCTTTCTAGAAATAAAGCAATCTCTTCAAAATGCCTCAATATTGGGACACTTTTTTGAGCCACTGTACCTCAGCATTGACGTTGAGGTAGAAGGCAATGGAGTCAAACCATTGCTTGGCTGTCTTGTAATCACCATCATATTTGTCTGGGGTACTGATGCGAAGTTCAAGGGGTTTGGTGATCATAATGGGCGATGGAGGATCAGGGATCAGGGGAAAGATATGGCCGGTTTGGCATCTCGGTGTTGGGGATGGGGAAGTCTGAGGGCGAGGTATCTGTACAGAAGCAGAAAAGCTGTGGGAGAGGTCACAAGTGGCAAGGTCTTCATCAGAGTCTAGTAAAGGCTCGTCGGGGTCTTCATCCCAATATGCTTGGTTGGGATTGTCGGTGGTGTCAGAGGAGTCAGAGTGTGAAGTGCACAGAGGTTCTCGAGGATTCCAATGCAGATCAGTGGTTCGAGTATTTCGGTGAGAAGCTATGGTGGGCGGCGTACGTGATAGTACCTGAATGAGGAGGTAGCTTAGTTCTTTTGTTACATGTGACCGTGGATATGGTCGCGCGTAGACCTACTAACGCCTAGCAGGATCGAAAGGAAGTTAGTCATTTGTATAAATAGCGACGTAGGGCCAGCCGTGGGGATGCTGGGTCAATACTGTCAAGGGTGTTTTTGTTACACGTGGCCGTGGGTGTAGTCACGCGTAGACCTACTAATGCCTAGTAGGGTTGAAGTGAATCTGTCGTTCGTGTATACGACGACGTATGACTAGCCGTGGGGATGCTAGGTTGTAGTACCGTCAAAGGGGTTTCGACGGGTCGAGGGGCAACTGCTGCCTAGCTTGACAGATGGGTCAAAGGTTCTAGAGTGAAGACACATGAGGGTAGTGGGGCCGAGTGTGAAGCGTCCACTTAATAGTAGGATGAAGACTGAGGAGTAATAACAAGTAGATTGCTTGTGCTATCTAGGTGGTAAACCGTAGGTAGAACTAAGCTAAGAGGGAAGTGAAGAAAGCCAGTTGAAAGGCTTATATAGTGAAGTATGAAGTGTGATGGTTACATGTCACAACAGTTAAGGACCGGCATAGGAATCGGTGTTAGAAATAGAAAGCCAATGGCAATACTATGCATGAGAGAAAGACGTTAAGGGCCGGCGCATACGGTGTGAGAAGGGCAGAAGGAAAAGAGTACCTGCGCGGTGAGGGAATAGGCATGCTTACAAAGACATGGAAAGTCGTAGAACAACATAGAAGGTTTTGAAGTTAAGCGTGAGAAATGGAAAGTATTAGTCCGATATTGTAAGAAGAAGAAAAGAGTTCGTCCTGCGAACGGATCGTAACAGTTTTGATGGGTCTGGGGAAACCGTTGTCTAGCTTGATGAACGGGTCGAAGGTTCTAGGGTGAAGACACACAAAGGCGGGCGAGCCGTAGTGCGAAGCGCTCACTTAATGGTAGAGTGAAGACACAAGGAGAAAAGGCGATAGATTGCTAGTGCTAACTAGGCGACAAGCCGTAGGTAGAACTAAGCTAAGGAGAGGAGACGAGAGGCCCTATTGAAGGGTTTATATAGTTAGGTAAAGGCATGATAGTTACATGTCACAATGGTTAAGGGCCAGCTTGGTAAGCGGTGTTAGAATGGAAAGACCAATGGCAAAACCACACATGAGAAGAAGACGTTAAGGGCCAGCGCATATGGCATGAGAAGATCAGAAGAAGAAGAGTACCTGCATGGTGAGGGATAAGCATGCTTATGAGATGTATGGAATGTCGTGGAGCGACATGGAAGGAATGAGGTTAAGCATGAGAAACAGAAAGTATTAGTCTGATATTATAAGAAAAGAGAAAGTGTTTGTCCTGCGAGCGAGTTGTAACACTCTTCAGATTGGGTAGCCCCCAAGAAGATGGCTGGTCCAGTATGTAGGGGTACAGTCACAAGGCTGAGGAGGATGCTAGATGGTGCATGCTCCTCTTTTGCACTAACAAACTCACTTGCAGATTGAACTGTCCCAGTGGGTTCATTCAAATATATGTGGCTAAGGGCATCAGCTAACATGTTAGTTGCATCAGAGATGTGAGTGACTTTGAAGTCAAAATTGTTCAGGGTCTCCAGCCAATGTATTTGGCAGGGAGATAATTTATGCTGGGTTTTGATCCACTCAAGGCCTTTGTGATCTGTGAACACATGTAAATGGACACCATGAAGGAGGTGTTGGAAATGTTTTAGACATTCAACAATAGCTAATAGTTCCTGTTCATGGACAGGGTAGTTTTGTTAGGCCAGGTTGAATTTGCCTGACCAGAAAGCAACAACAGTCCCAGTTTCCATGGATTCTCCCTGCCAGAGTATGCCACTGGCACCAGTAAAGCTTGCGTCACATGAGATATTGATAGGATCATGTCCTGGCAAGTAGTCAATCACTTTTTGACATGTGTTACACCATTCACTAACTATAAGTTTAACCTGGTCAAAGGCTTGTTGATCAGTGGGTGTTCAATCCCATGGGGTGGTTTTTGCAGCTTGTTTGTGGAGTACTCCCATTGGAATTCAAATTCCCTCACAACCTGGGACAAGGTACCCAACAGCTCCAATAAATGAGGTGAGAAGTTCCTTGGTTGTTGGGGTCTTCCAGTTCTGAATTCGGTCTACCTTGTCAGGATTCATTTGAATACCATGATCATCAATGATGTGACTCAAGATGCATAATTCATCCATGAAGAATTATAGCTTATGCTCACTAAGGTAAAATTTATTTGCTCACAAGGTGTTGATGACAGTTTTGACATGCTGAACATGTTGTTCAGCAGTGTCAGAGTAGATGACAATGTCATCTAGATACACATCCATGAAGACACCAATATAGGGGGTGAAGATGTGATTCATTAGAGATTGATAGGTTGCACTGGCATTGCAGTCACTGATTTGCATGATATGATTGATCATAGTCCCATCTGGTGTGGTGAATAGGGTTTTTGGGACATCCTCAGGGGTGACAGGGATTTGATCATATGTGTCTTTTCCATCAAGGAGTGTTTGAAATGGATGTGAGACAACATTTCGAAGGATGGTCTCAATATTAGGCAGCAGGGAGGCAAGCTTTTGTGTATTCTTATTTCATTCTCGAGTATTGAGGACTGTATACAAATGCAGCTGGTCATCCTTAGAGGCCTTTTTGAGCATCAGCATGAAAACTGCATTATAGATGTAAGCCCACTGGCATACTTGTCATGTGCACCATACTATATCTACCTCACATCTCATAGATAGCAGTCAGTTGCATCTTGTACCCATATATCTTAGTTGTCCCAATGCAATGTGATCCTATTCTGTTGTGCCTGCTTGTCTCAGTGTTTCCTGCTGTGGTCACGGTGGGCTTCCACTTTTTTTTGAACTTCAACCACTCTCATCATCCCTCCCTGTTCATCCACTCTGTTACGATTCGCTCGCAGGATGAACACTTTTTCTCTCTTATCAATATTGGACTAATACTTTCCGTTTCGCACACTTAAAACTCATTCCTTCTATGTCGTTCTACGACTTTCCATATGTCTCGTAAGCGTGCTTGTTCCTTCACCGCGCAGGTACTCCTTATCTTCTGATCTTCTCACGCCGTATGTGCTGGCCCTTGACGTTTCTTTCTCATGCATGGTTTTGCTACTGGATCTCTATTTCTAACGCTGCTTCCCATGCCGGCCCTTAACCACTGTGACACATAACCATCACGCCTTTACTTCACTATATAAACCCTTCAACAGGGTCCCACCTTTTTCCTTAGCTTAGTTCTACCTACGGCTTGTCGCCTAGTAGTGCTAGCAATCCATCCTTGATACTCCTTGCATCTTCGCTCTACCATTAAGTGAGTGCTTCACACTACGGCTCACCTGCCTTCGTGTGTCTCTACTTTGAACCTTTGACCCGCTAGTCAAGCTAGACAGCAGTTTACCCCTGACCCGTTAAACACCTTTGATGGAACCTTTGACCCAGCAACCCCACGGCTGGCCTCAGCGTTGTTGTATACATGAACGACCAACTCCTTCGACCCTACTAGGCGTTAGTAGGTCTACGTGCGACCAGACCAACGGCCATGTGTAACAAAAGAACTAAGCTACCTCCTCATTCAGGTACTATCACGTACGCCGCCCACCATAGCTTCCTACCGAAACACTCGAACCACTGATCCGCGTTGGAACCCTCGAGAACCTCCGCGTACTTCACACTCTGACTCCTCTGACACTCCCGACGATCCCAATCAAGCATATTGGGATGAAGATCACGACGAGCCTTTATTAGACTCTGACGAAGAACTCGAGACCTGCGACCTTGCCCACAGTTTTTCTGCTTCTGTGCAAATACCTCGCCCTCAGACCCCCCCATCCCCAACACCCAGACGCCAGACTGGCCACATCTTTCCCCCGATTCCTCGCCCACCTTCGCCCACTATGACTACCAAACCCCTCGAACTCCGCATTGGAACCCCAGAGAAATACAATGGCAACTACAAGATGGCCAAGCAATGGTTTGACTCCGTCGCTTTTTACCTCAATGTCAATGCGGAAGTATACACCACCGACCCAAAGCGCATTGCTTTCGCACTTTCCTATATGACTCGTGGTCCTGCACTCACATGGGCCAACACCTTCCGCTCCTCGAAGATTGCAGCCGACAGCTCGATTTCTATGGGCTCTTGGTTCGACTTCCGTGGTGCCTTCATCTTGGCGTTCAAACACTATGACACCACTGGCAATGCAATTGCTTGGCTTACTACCACCCGTATGACCGCCACTAAGAATGGCGGATACTCTCCCTCGCTCACTGAGTATAACGCTCAGTTCCAGAATCACTGCGCCATTGCAGGCATCACCGACGACAATGTCCTGATCAGTTATTACTCGGCCGCTATTCCCGACGCCCTCATGCGCCATATCCTAGCTATGGAAACAGTCCCCACCATGGTAGAAGCCTGGTTGAAGAAGGCAGTCACCTTCCAGACCCACATGGAATGAGCTTGAGAAATCGCCGCCCACCATAAGACCCCCACTCGCCACACGTATCATCAGTACACCACCCCCTCCCCCACCAAAGACCCCAATGCCATGGACGTTGACGCCATCCGCATCCAACGACTCACGCCCGCCGAATGCAAACAATGTCGCAAAGAAGGCAGATGTTTCTGTTGTCGACAGAAAGGACATCAGGCTGCCGCCTGCCCTACGTTTACTTCAAACACCCCCAGGCTGAAGAAAGTTGTCAGGAAGGTTGTAGAAGTAGAAGTCGAGGATGAAGAAGAAGTTCCTCGACTACAAGAAATTGACGATGAAGACGACAACGAAGAACCAAAGGTGTCTCGTGTCACCTTTACCTCCCCAGATTTTTGAAATGGAACGCTGCCTCAACGTCAGTAGTTCCTCCTATTACGTGTGCACCTGTACTTGTATCCACATCCAAGAAATCAATGAGTATTCCTCTCCAACTCATTAATCCCTCGCACACCATGAAAACCGTCGACACCTGTGCCCTCATTGATAGCGGTGCAGATATCAATTGCCTTGACTGGGACTTCATCCAGAAACATCGTCTTCCTCTTGACAAACTTCCAACACCCATCCCTGTCAGAAATGTCGATCAAACCCCCAACGTCAAGGGGGCTATCCGTTACACTGCCTCCCTCTTTACGAACATTGACAGAATCACCCAGCATATACACTTCCACATCATGCATTGCAGGTCCGAGAACGTGATTCTCGGAATGCCCTGGTTACGACTCATGAACCCCTCCATTGACTGGTCGTCACAGACGATCAACATTCTGGAAACGGTAGATGAGTCCGCCTCTCTACCACGTCCACATCGCTGATCTCAGACGACACAACGATGCCCAACCTCACATACCCCCCACGAAACCCCCCTGCCATGTTTTGGTCGAAACCATTCCAGACCATACCCTCTCCACATTCCTTGACATGCCGGACGGAAACCTTTACGTCTGACGTGCACTTCACGCCAACTCCTGCCAATGGATCCTCAAATTAGGATCTCGATATTATCAGACCCACCTGAAGCTCGTCGCCAAAATCACCACTGCCACGGAACTTGCAGCAGCCGCCGAGAAGGCTAAACCCAAAGTAACCCTACCAAACACCTATAAAGACTTCGCCCACGTCTTCACCAAAGAATCCGCCGACTCCCTTCCTCCCTCTTGACCATACAACCATGAAATTAACATCAAAGACTCATTCACCCCGAAGATCGGCAAACTCTACCTGCTTACCCCAGAGGAAAAGAAAGCCACTGAAGATTTCCTCGACGAAAACCTCGCCGCTGGCAAGATTCGCCCTTCAAATTCTCCTCAAGCGTCACCATTCTTCTTTGTCAAAAAGAAAGATGGCAAACTCCGCCCCTGTCAAGACTATCAATACCTCAATGAACACACCATCCACGATGCCTACCCACTACCACTGATCTCTGACCTCCTCGATAAACTCAAGGGCGTCCATGTATTCACCAAGTTCGATGTACGCTGGGGATATAACAACATACATATCAAAGACAGGCACCAATGGAAAGGTGCCTTCCTCACCCATAAAGGGCTTTTCGAACCCATGGTCATGTTCTTCGGCATGACTAACTCCCCAGCAACGTTCCAGCGTTTCATGAACGACTCCTTCTGCGATATGATCGCAGAAGGATGGTTGGTAATCTACATGGATGACCTTCTTATCTTTTCCCCAGATGACGCCACCCACACCGAATGCACTCGCCGTGTCCTTCAACGGATGACAGAACTTGACCTCCACCTCAAACTGGAAAAATGCCAGTTCGCCATTCCCGAAGTCGAATACCTCGGAATGATAGTCAAGGAAGGACAGCTCACTATGGACCCCATCAAATTAGATGGAATTGCCAAGTGGCCAACACCACAAAAAGTCAAAGATGTCCGTTCCTTCCTGGGCTTTGCTAATTTCTACAGACGTTTCATTCCGGGATACTCTAACATTGCCCGCCCGCTCATCGACCTCACCAAGAAAACTATGCCATGGACCTGGACCACCGCTCAGCAGACCGCCTTCGAGCAACTCAAAGAGTTGTTCCTTCGTAAGCCTGTCCTATTCATGCCTGATATCTCTCGCCCCTTTGCCATGGCCACTGACGCTTCTGAATACGCATCAGGAGGAATTTTGCTCCAAACGGATGCAAACGGGGATTGGCACCCCTGTTCCTACTTATCTCAATCTTTCTCCTCCTCAGAACGCAACTACAATATCCACGATCGGGAGCTCTTGGCCGTTATACACAGTTTCAAAGCCTGGAGGCAATACCTCCATGGCTCTCCCTTCCCTGTCAAAGTCTTCTCTGATCACAAGAACCTTACGTACTTCCGCTGCCCCTGAGACCTCAACCGCCGCCAAGCCTGCTGGCTCCTTGACCTCGCTGACTATGACTACGATATCACCCATGTTCCTGGAACTCAGCTCGCTGGCCCTGATGCCCTCTCCTGTTGCCCGGACCTCCTTCCCCGCATCAATTCCAACAACATCGGAGTCACTCTTCTCCCCGACGCTCTCTTTGTCTGCCTTATTGATTCCGCCCTCTCTAACCACATTGCATCCGCCTCTGCCTCCGATGACCTTGTCCTTCACAAACTCCAGGAGATCAACGGTTCCCTTCCTCCAGCCTTCCGCTCTCGCCTCGCCGACTGGCAGTACTCCGATGGCGTCCTCCAGTATCAAGGACACATCTACGTCCCTCCTGACTGTGACCTTCGATGCGCTATCGTCCAGCATTCCCACGATCATGACTCTGCTGGGCATCCCGGTTACCTTAAGACCTGCCAGCTTGTCGCCTCTGAATTCTGGTGGCCGGGTCTTGCCTCCTTTGTCTGCTCCTATGTTGATGGCTGTGCCGTGTGCCAGCGCAACAAAGCAAACACTCACCCTATGGCTCCCCCACTCGTCCCCATCCCGTCCTCCTGCTCTCGCCCCTTCCAGCAGCTCTCCTGTGATCTGATCACTGATCTCCTGGTATCCGGGGGATTTGACTCTTTATTGGTCATGATGGACCACGGCCTTACTAAGGGGGTAATTCTTTGCCCCACGAAGAAGACCATCACCGCTGAAGGTATCGTAGTGCTCTTTTTCCACAAAGTTTACCTTCGCTTTAGCCTTTATGAGAAAGTCATCTCCGACCGCAGACCGCAGTTTGCCTCTGCCTTTGCCAAAGAACTTAGCCACCTCCTCAACTATGATCTCTCCCTTTCTACTGCATATCATCCCCAGACCGATGGTGAAACTGAACGCGTTAACCAGGAAGTCGAGACATATCTCCGCATCTACTGCGGAGACCACCCTTCTACTTGGTCTGATCACATCTCCCACGCTGAATTCACCCATAATCACCGCCCCCATTCCGTCACCAGCAAATCCCCGTTTTACCTTATGATGGGGTATGAACCTCGTGCTCTTCCTTCGGTAATCGCCGAAACCAACATCCCCGCTGTCGAAACCCGCCTCAAGGAGCTGACTGCTCTATGAGAAGAAGCCCTCGCCTCCCATGAGCTTGCGTGTCAAGTCATGGCATCCCGGTCTAAGTCGAAATTCGTACCCTTCAAGAAAGGACAACGAGTTTGGCTGGAGGCTAGGAATCTTAAAAGGTCCATCCAAGATCTGAAGTTTGCCGCAAAACGCGAAGGCCCCTTTGTTATCTCTGACGTCATCTCCCCCATCTCCTACCGCCTCTGACTCCCACGAACGTGGAAAATTCACAACACATTCCACGCTTCTCTGTTATCGCCCTATCGTGAAAATGACGTACACGGCCCAAACTTCCCTACACTGCCCCCGGATCTTGTCGAAGGACAAGAGGAATATGAAATAGAATGAATCATACGGCATTGAGGTATGCTGTCGGCCCGTCAATACCTGATCCGATGGAAAGGATACTCCGCCGAAGAAGACTCTTGGGAACCTGAGTGGAATTTGAAACATTCGTCGGAGTTATTAGATGACTATAAAAGATGACACCCCCACGCCTTCTCCCTCACATCCGTTCGCCCACCATGACACAGATAAACCCTCTCCATCTTCTCCTCATGGCTATCGAGTTCACCAATGTCGACACCCCTGCTGCTGCACCTTCCACCAACCCCAGCACAGTCCGTCTTCCCTCTACCAACCCTGAGAGGGTCTCTCCTACTCGCCCTGCCGCCCCACAACCTGTCAACTTCGCCACTCTTGTTGGTGATGTTCCCCAGCCCCATGTCTCCCCCATCTCTGGCAGGATCCAGCCCTCACCGTCATTTACTCCTCCACCCCATCAGGAACCTTCTCCCGGACCACCCTCATTCCTAGGCGTACACTGCCCCCAACTTGTCCATGCACCTAGCTCGGACTCCCTTGTCGCCCATTCGGGATGGGACTCCCAGGTCCCACTGGATGTCTCCAGTCACCGCCACACCGGCAGAATCCGGGAGGAACGGTTTACCAATGAGCATTATGTTTGCTTTCATTCTCTCCTGTCTGATGACCGCCTTCGGGTCCCCATTAGCGTTTACTCTTCTGATGGCTTGCCCATCTTTACTTGGTTTGAATCCGCGATGCAGTTAAACCACATTGCCGCCTTTGTCTCCAGCTCAGGCCCAGTTTTCCCTCACACCACACTTGGCAGGACCATGCAGGACTTTATCTACCACGCACACTACCAGTTGTACTCACACGCCTTCCAAATGGGCTATGACTCCTTCCTCCTCGACGTCGATAACCATTTCCAAGACCTAGCTGCTGCTGGTCGAGGACTTGGAAACGAAGTCCTAAGGGATGGATCACCTATCCATCGGCAAACCCTCAACGACTGGTGGACTGGTCGAAATGACAGAGATTGCGTCTATCCTGGCCATCCTCGTTTCAATCAACAGTGCTTCCAATGCCACTGTCTTGGACATACCCAATTATCCTGCAGACAATACGTCTGTACCGGATGCCATCGACAAGCACCTGGCCATTCTCTTGCCCGTTGCCCAGGACCCTCTTGCCCCCTCGCCTCTCGCCTCACTTCTCCCCGTGCTCAGTCCTTGTCTATGTCTACGCCGTGCCACCCCCAAGCTGCATTCTGCAACGGACAAATTGTCCGTTGAGCCACCCCTTGCCACACCTCTCATCAGTCTTCTTCCTCCTCTCAACAGTCTTACCATCCCGCGCCATCCTCACCTCATGCCCCCTCTCCTTATGAGGATGGAGATGAACTAGACAATGTCAGTTACGCCAACATCACCGGCTCCCCGGGACCCACTTTTCAGGACTTGTAAGGAATCCTCGCTGTAGCTTTGGGTTACTAAGGGGGTAATGTTACGATTCGCTTGCAGGACGAACGCTTTTTCTCTCTTATCAATATTGGACTAATACTTTCTGTTTCGCACACTTAAAACTCATTCCTTCTATGTCGTTCTACGACTTTCCATACGTCTTGTAAGCGTGCTTGTTCCTTCACCGCGCAGGTACTCCTTATCTTCTGATCTTCTCACACCATATGCGCTGGCCCTTGACGTTTCTTTCTCATGCATGGTTTTGCTACTGGATCTCTATTTCTAACACCGCTTCCCACGCCGGCCCTTAACCACTGTGACACGTAACCGTCACGCCTTTACTTCACTATATAAACCCTTCAACAGGGTCCCACCTTTTTCCTTAGCTTAGTTCTACCTATGGCTTGTTGCCTAGTAGTGCTAGCAATCCATCCTTGATACTCCTTGTGTCTTCGCTCTACCATTAAGTGAGCGCTTCACACTACGGCTCACCCGCCTTCGTGTGTCTCTACTTTGAACCTTTGACCCGCTAGTCATGCTAGATAGCGGTTTACCCCTGACCCGTTAAACACCTTTGACGGAACCTTTGACCCAGCAACCCCACGGCTGGCCTCAGCATCATCGTATACATGAATGACCGACTCCTTCGACCCTACTAGGCATTAGTAGGTCTATGTGCGACCAGACCAATGGCCACGCATAACACACTCCCCTCTCATATTTTGTTTATCAGCAAATGTTATCTGCTGCTTATCCACTACTTATCCACCACTTGACAGCACTTATTTTACTTGACTGGATTAGCTGAGCAAGTAGGTTTAAGTAGATCCTTCTGCTTGATTTCTACTTATTTCACACTTAACTCCTTGAAATGAACTTGAAATGAGCTTATTTTTTTACTTATCTACTTATTTACACTTGCATACTTATCTAATAGCACTACCACATCCCATTCTGCCATCATTGTCCCACCCTCAGGATCATCTGGGGCACCATTCTACTGCTGTTGTTGTTGTGCCCATGTGATGGTATGATGGTAGTGAATGTGCTGTACCATTGTCGTCATCATGACCTTGCCCTCATCAACTCTATTGTGGTGGTGGGCATGCTATGGCATTGTTCTGCCCTCATTGTCATTGTTGTTGGGTATGCCACTGCTGCTGGCCCACTGTTAGCGCTCTCTCTGCACAGATGACTGCACATGTCATTGTTGTCATCTGGATTGGCCTTGCCCTGTGGCGTGCTGTCATCATTGTCACTGTTGTGCCAGCACATGGCATGGGCATTGTCTGTCATCTGGCACACCATCCACCAATCATCATCATTGTTATGTTGGCACACCATTGTGCTGCCAATGTGCTCATCGCCATTGTTTGTGGTCTGGCACCTCATCCCCCTTGTTGTTGTTGTTGTTGTTGTGTTGGCACATCATTGTGCTGCTAGCATGCTCATCGCCATCCCCCTCATTGTCATTGTCATTCTGGCACACTGTTGTATTGCCAGCATGCTTGTTGTTATCATTGTCATTGTCATTGTCATCTGTGGTCTGGCATCTCATCCCCCTCATCATCATTGTCATCATTGTCTGTGGTCTGGCATCTCATCCCCCTCATCATCATTGTCATCATTGTCTGTGGTCTGGCACACCATCCCCCCTGCCATCGTCATTTGTTGCCTAGCATGCCATCCACTCCCCCTTGTCATCATTGTCGTCGTGTTGGCACACCATTGTGATGCCAGCATGCTTGTCATCATCATCATGTTGAGGTGAGGGTTGTGGTGGTGATGAGTCCATCATTGTCATCATTATAGGAGTGGCCCATTTGCGTCAGCGCATAGGTTGTCTGTTATATATATGAATAGCAGTTTCTACTACATCTTGCCAGAAGGAATTTGATAAATTGGCATGATGTCTCATTGCTTCTGCTTTTTCCATGAGTGTTCTGTTAAAACATTCTGCTCTTCCATTCTGTTGTGGAGTATGAAGGGTTGTTTGCTGATGTGAAATTCCTTTTGAAGTGAGGAATGAATTTAAGTGTTTGTTCATGAATTCCCCCCCTTGATCTGAACATAAGAAAAGGAAAGAGCATTTGGTTTGAGTTTGTGCCCATGTAATCAGATCAATTAAGGCCTAAGGAGCTTTTGCTTTTAAGCGTAGAAATCTGAGAACAGCAAAGCTTGAAAAATCATCTATGAAGGGAAGGATCCACTTGTTGTGCATGCAAGAAAGTATAGGGAGTTCAACAAGATCAGAATGGACAAGTTCCAAGACCTTGGTTGCACATGAGTGGAATTGTGGAAACGGTCTTTGATGGGACTTACCCAATGCATAGCCTTCACAGATGGAAGGGGAAGTGGGTGTCAAGGAGAAGTTAGAAAGACCTGTTATGTGTTTGTAGGCATGTCATAGAGCATTTGGTGCTATATGCCCAAAGCAGTGATGCCATAAAGTATAAGATTTCCCATTCTGCAAGGTATTCACATCTTCTTGTGGTAGAATAACAGAGGTATTAAATCAATGAAGTGGACTTTTAAATGATGTGGCTGTAGCCAGAATCACCAAGTTACCATGAGGGTCCCAAATCTTGATGTTATGGGTTATTTTGTAGTGAAACTTTTATTGAGTTAGGCTAGTCACAGAGAGAAGTCTGTGTTGTGCTTGTGGAGCATACCAAGCATTATTCAAGGAAATGAGCTTCATGTTTTCTCCATTTATTAGTTGATGAATAATGATTGTTCCTGGACCATATAGTTTTAGTCCATCACCAGTTGTAGTTGTTGCCTTTTGTATAACATTTTCCAAGTAGGAAAAGTCAGATTTAATGGGGGAGATGTGGATGCTGGATCCACTATCAATCATCCAGCTGGTCTTGTGGCAAGGACTGGTGAAGGGCTTAGTGATCACACAGGTATAAAAGTAATCAGTGGTAGAATAATCAAGGTTGTAGTTGTCCTCCCAATCTTGGGAGTCCATTACAAAAGACCCATCCCAAATAGATATATCACTGGAAGCAAGGCCATGCTTCTAGGTTCCATCTGAGTTTCTTCTATCATCACTGTGGTGAACCTTTCTACTACTCGAAGAACAGCCAGAGGATTTTGCCCCAATGTCTGGCTTAGACAGAGAAGCATCGCAGAAAGGGCTGAATCACCAGAGAAATGCACTCCGGATCACTGTGTTCCCAAATCATGGGATTAGTGTAATCCTCTATATGGCCATGTTCTTCAGTGACATCCATGTCTTCTTCAACTTCCTTGATAGCAAAAACTTCCATCGTCTTTTTCTTTCCTTTCTTGTTGAGATGACAGTTCTTGTTTTTCTCATTCTTGTTTGGGTGTTTGGGTGAAGTATTTGTGGTAGGGTTGGTGGAGGTATTTGCTTTAGGTTTTCCAAACTTCGCCTAGCAATTGTGAGAGGGGTGGTTGCCACCACAGTGAGAACATTTATTGTTCTTGAGGGCATTGCAAACTGTCAGTTGTTTAGAAGAGGAAGGAGCAGTGGTAATACAATTAATAAGATGTCCAGTAGTTCTTAGCTTTGATTCTGCCAAGATTTTAGGGAGAATCTTGTCAATAGTGAAGTCTGTTGTAGCCATGGTGTGGATGATGGTTGAGACCACTGCATCATAGGAAGGTGGGAGTGATGAAAGGAAGATCATTCCTTTAAGATTTTCTGGAAGAATGGTGCCAGTGAGTTGAATAAAAATGCTAGAGAGTTTACTTAGCTCTGCAGCAACATCATCTCTTTCTCCTACAGAGAAGCAGACTGCTTCACAGAACAAATAAAATTGTCCAGTTACCCTGGTGGGAGCATAGAGAGCTTTAAGAGCTTCCCAGAATCCTTTTGCAAGGGAAGTTGTAACTGTATCATATGTATTTTCATTCCCAAGTTATTGGATTTCTGGAGAGACAAAGATCATAATTAGAGCTTTGGCATTTGCATCTTTTCCCATCCACTTTGTTTGGGCATTGGCATCTTGAGTTGGGTAGGTAGATGCACCATTGACAATTGTCCATCCATCACATAGGGTGAGGAGTTGACACATTTGAAGTGCCCAAGTAGAGTAGTTGCTGGTGCCAGTTAGGGTAGGAGTACGGAACTGGATATTTGAATTGATCTTGAAAGACATGTTGTGCTTTTAGAAGAATAATGCGAAAACTATTGATTGCCAAAAAGGAATATCATCAGCATCTTTAATCAATGGAGGAGAAGAGGTATGAACAGTCTGCATCAATGAAGGTCCTTGTTCTGACTCGCCAAGAGGGGTTAAGGAAGATAGAGAGGAGGAGTGAGATCTGATTGAAGTGTCTAAAGTGGTAGCAAAAGATACATCACCTTCTGTGAACAGAACCTGAGATTCATACACCTGTTCTCTGGTGAGATACCATTCGGGAAGAGGGTCAGAGATGTGTGTAAGAAAGTTATCATAATATAAGTATGGAAAGTGATGAGGATTGATGAGTTTCATATTTTTGTTTTTGTTTGCTATGAGAAGGTAGCGGTTATGTCCTGAAACTCCTAACTTGTAAGATAATTCAAGATATGAGAGACAAAAGGAATTTAATGCCCAAAAAGAATAAGCATATCATGATAGAAATGAAAAACTACTGGTAAATTTGACCTTCTCTGCATCATAATGCAGGTCTCCTATATAAGATCCTCTAAGGTATCCTGGAAGTGAATACGTTGAAATTGGATAGTCATGACAAAGTTCTTCTTCATTGATGGCCATCCATTCTTCAAACTCTTTCCAGAGTCTCCTCTTTTTGTTGAGTCATATAAGATCTTCTTCATCTAGCAGATAGTCCATCTTTCTTCAGTGAGCGATTCTCCCTTTTGAGTTTATTAATATCACAGATGTATATAGAACAGAGATTTTTGAAGTGATCGGAGTCTGCTTTAAGAAGTTGGATGTCTCATATATTATTGATCTCAGTGATATGTGCTTCTTGTTGGAGGTTGGATATAGTCGCTCATGCTTGCACAGGTCCTCTTGAAGTGAATAGATCTGTCTATTTTGATTTGACAGAGTGGTAATCCAAGATTTGAGATGATTATTCGTTGTCCTTAGGAGATCTTCTTCAGTAACAAAATCAATTAAATTTTGTTGCACCTTTTCCAAAGTGCTTTGTATCTCCAAACAGTGTAGTTCCACTTGGGTCAAAAGATAATTGAGGTTCTGTACTGAGTCTATTTGCTCGTTTGCCTTAGCATGATAAGATTTAGCCACTAGATTTGACTCTTTGAGCCATGCATTCATCCACTGATTGTATTTGAGGAGGTTGTGTTACGCATGGCCATTGGTATGGTTGTGCGTAGACCTACTAACACCTAGCTGGGTCGAAGGGGTTGGTCATTCATATATATGACGACACTAGGGCCAGCCGTGGGGTTGCTGGGTCAAAGGTACCGTCAAGGATGTTGACGGGTCAGGGGTGAACCGCTGCCTAGCTTGACTAGCGGTTTAAAGGTTTGAAGTAGAGACACACGAAGGCGGGTGGGCTGTAGTGTGAAGCGTTCACTTAATGGTAGAACGAAGACGCAAGGAGTAACAAGGGTGGATTGCTAGTACTAACTAGGCAACAAGCCGTAGGTAGAACTAAGCTAAGGAGGAAAGCGAAGAGCCCTGTTGAAGGGTTTATATAGTGAAATAATAGTGTGACAGTTA
>JBBPTX010000797.1:0-16196 GCA_038094595.1 Pulveroboletus aff. annulatus | reverse complement strand
GACTGGACGGAGCTCAGTCTCCAGTCTAGTTCTCTTGTTCTCTGCCTACACAGTAGCCTTAAAATCCCTCCTCTCGACGTCTATCTGATAGTGATTGCCTCCAAGGAATTGTAGTCGCAACAGCAGCTGCCGAAAAGGCTAAACCAAAAGTTATGCTCCCAGACATCTACAAAGACTTCGCTCCAGTCTTCTCCAAAGAATCTGCCAACTCTCTCCCTCCTTCCCGACCTTATGACCACGAAATCAAGGTCAAGGAATCGTTCACCCCGAAGATTGGCAAACTCTACCTGCTCACCCCTGACGAAAAGAAGACCACAGAAGACTTCCTTGATGAAAATCTTACTGCTGGCAAGATTCGCCCTTCGAACTCCCCACAAGCATCCCCCTTTTTCTTTGTCAAGAAAAAGGATGGCAAACTATGCCCCTGCCAAGATTACCGATATCTCAACGAACATACCGTTCACGACACTTATCCACTACTGCTGATCTCTGACCTCCTTGACAAACTTAAAGGAGCTCACACCTTCACCAAGTTCGACATATGTTGGGGATATAACAACGTACGTATCAAAGATGGACACCAATGGAAAGGTGCCTTCCTCACTCATAAAGGGCTCTTTGAACCCATGGTTATGTTCTTTGGTATGACCAACTTATCTGCGATATTCCAACGATTCATGAATGACTCCTTCTGCGACTTAATTGCTGAAGGATGGTTGGTTATTTACATGGATGATTTACTCATCTTCTCCCCAGATGACATAACCCACATAGAACAAACTCGCTGAGTCCTCCAACGGATGACAGAACTCGACCTCCATCTCAAACTGGAGAAGTGCCAATTTGCCGTCCCTGAGGTTGAATACCTCGGGATGATTATTAAAGAAGGACAGCTCGCTATGGACCCCGTCAAACTTGACGGAATCGCCAAGTGGCCTACACCACAGAAAGTCAATGACATCTGTTCTTTCCTTGGCTTTGCTAATTTCTACAGACGTTTTATCCTGGGTTACTCTAACATTGCCCGCCTGCTCATCAATGTTACGATTCGCTCGCAGGATGAACACTTTCTCTTTTCTTTCTCTATCAGACTAATACTTTTCCATTTCTCACGCTTAACTTCATTCCTTCCACGTCGTTCCGCGACTTTCCATACACCTCGTAAGCGTGCTTATCCTCCACCGCGCAGGTACTCCTTATCTTCTGATCTTCGCACGCCGTATGCGCCAGCCCTTATCGTCCTTTCTCATGCGTAGTTTCTCTATTGGCTTCTGTTCTTCCAACGCCGTTTCCTACGCCGGCCCTTAAGCATTGTGACATGTAACTGTCACACTTTGTACTTCACTATATAAACCCTTCAACAGGGTCTCTTTACGTCTTCCTTAGCTTAGTTCTACCTACGGTTTATCGCCTAGATAGTGCTAGCAATTCATCACTTTTTACTCCTTGAGTCTTCGCTCTACCATTAAGTGAGCGCTTCGCACTACGGCTTGCCCACCTTGTGTGTCCAAACCCTAGAACCTTCGACCCGCTTGTCAAGCTAGACAGCGGTTACCTCTCGACTCGTCTATACTCTAGACGATCTCCTTGACCCAGCAACTCTATGGCTGGTCCTACATTGTTGTCAATACAAACGACCGAATCCTCGACCCTACCAGGCGTTAGTAGGTCTATGTGCGACCACACCAACGGCCACGTGTAACAATCAACCTCACCAAGAAGACTATGCCTTGGACTTGGAACCCCACACAACAAACCGCTTTCGAACAACTCAAGGAGTTGTTCCTTTGTAAGCCAGTCCTTTTTATGCCCGATATCTCTCGCCCTTTTGCCATGGCCACCGACGCCTCTAAATATGCGTCGGGGGGCATCCTATTACAAAGTGATGCGAACGGGGACTGGCACCCCTGTTCTTACTTATCCCAATCTTTCTCTTCCTCAGAACGTAACTACGATATCCACGATCAGGAGCTCCTGGCCGTTATCCGCGGTTTCAAAGCCTGGAGGCAATACCTCCATGGCTCTCCCTTCCCCGTCAAAGTTTTCTCTGACCACAAGAATCTAATGTACTTCCGACGCCCCCAAGACCTCAACTGCCATCAAGCCCGCTGGCTCCTTGACCTTGCAGACTACAACTACTCCATCACCCACGTTCCTGGCACCCAACTCACTGGCCCAGATGCTCTCTCCTGACGACCAGATCTTCTCCCTCGCGCTGACTCTGACAACATCGGCGTTACCCTCCTCCCTGATGCCCTCTTCATTCGTATCATCGACTCCGCCCTCTCCAACCACATCGCCTCTGCCTCTGCCTCTGACGACCTCGTCCTCCACAAACTTCAGGAAATCGATGGATCTCTTCCTCCGGCCTTCCGCTCTCACCTTGTGGATTGGCAATACTCGGATGGTGTCCTCCTATACCAGGGACGCGTCTACGTTCCTCCCGACTGTGACCTTCACCGTGCTGTCGTCCAGTGCTCTCATGACCACACCTCCACCGGCCACCCCAGATATCTCAAAACTGTTGCGACTACAAGTCTTTTGCAGGCAATCACTATCAAATAGACGTCGAGAGGAAGAGTGTCTTAATACTACTTTGTAGGTGGAGAATAAGAGAACTAGACTGGAGACTGAGCTCTGTCCAGCCTCGCTTTATATACTATTCTACTTGTAGATACATGTTGTGTATCGATCTAGATACATATCTACATAAGTCCATCCCCTAGGCCCAACATGATCAACATGAGGAGTCGGCCTGTAACGGAGATTAATAAGTACATGAGGTAGCCAGCCGTTGATCTGCTGCGGGTGGTAGAATGGAAGATGTCAACGGTAATTAAAGATAAGGGATCACATCACAGTGATGGAGGTGACTGATGTGAGGTCTGTGATGATCACGATGTATTAAATACGTGTTTGTGATCAGTGGGTCGAAATGTGAAGAGCTTTAAAGATGAGGTCCACTGATCTAGAAGGGCCCGTTAGATCCCCTGTGTCTAGCACAGTGTCTTCGGTCGGGTTTTCCCTTGATAAGATAAAGAAAGTGTTCGTTATGCGCAAAGTAAAGATGAAAAATATATAGCTGTAACAAAAACCTGCCAGCTTGTTGCCTTGGAATTCTGGTGGCCCAGCCTCGCCACCTTTGTCCGCTCATATGTTGACGGCTGTGCCATGTGCCAGAGCAACAAGATGAACACTCACCCTACCGTTCCCCCACTAGTTCCTATCCCGTCTTCTTGTTCTTGTCCTTTCCAACAGATTTCTTGTGATTTTATCACTGATCTCCCGCTCTCCAGGGGACTTGACTCGCCTTTGGTCATGGTGGACCATGGCCTTACTAAGGGGGTAATTCTTTGCCCTACCAAGAAATCTATCACCACAGAAGGCATTGCAGCACTCTTTTTCCACAAAGTCTACCTCCGCTTTGGACTCTACGAGAAAGTCATCTCAGATTGCGGTCCACAGTTTGCCTCCACCTTTGCCAAAGAACTTGGCCGACTTCTTAACCACAACCTTTCCCTCTCCACCGCATATCATCCCCAGACCGATGGAGAAACTGAACATGTAAACCAAGAAGTCGAAACTTATCTCCGCATCTACTGTGGGGACCACCCGTCTACTTGGTCTGAACACATCTCCCACACTGAATTCACACATAATCACCACCCCCATTCCATCACCGGCAAATCTCCATTCTATCTCATGATGGGATATGAACCCCGCACCCTTCCTTCGGTAATCGCTGAAACCAACATTCCTGCCGTAGAATCCCGTCTCAAGGCGCTCTCTGCCTTACGAGATGAAGCCCTCACCTCCCATAAACTCGCGCATCAAGTCATGGCATCCAGGTCTAAGTCGAAATTCGTGCCCTTTGAGAAAGGACAACGAGTTTGGCTGGAAGCCAGGAACCTTAAAAGGTCCATCCAAGATCCAAAGTTCACTGCAAAACGAGAAGGCCCCTTTGTTATCTCTGACATTATCTCCCCCATCTCCTATCACCTCTGACTCCCACGAATGTGGAAAATTCACAACACGTTCCACACTTCTCTGTTATTGCCCTATCGCAAAACTGACGTCCACGGCCCGAACTTCCCCACACCACCTCTGGATCTTGTCGAAGGACAAGAGGAATATGAAATAGAACGAATCATATGGCATCAAGGTATGCCATCGGCCTGTCAATATCTGATCCGATGGAAAGGGTATTCTGCCGAAGAAGAATCATGGGAACCCGAGCGGAACCTAAAACACTTGTTGGAGTTACTCGATGATTATAAAAGATGTCACCCCCACGCTTTCTCCCTCTTATCCGTTTGCCCATCACACCGCGCATAAACCCTCTCCATCTCCTTCTCATGGCTATTGAGTTCACCAATGTCAACACCCCTACAGCCGCACCCTCCACCAACCCCAGCATAGTCCGTCTTCCCACTACAGACCCTGAGAGGGTCTCTCCTACTCGTCCTGCCACCCCTCAGCCTGTCAACTTCGCCACTCTTATTGGTGATGTTCCCCAGTCCCATGTCTCCCCCGTCTCGGGCAGGATTTAATCCTCGCCATCGTTTACTCCTCCGCCCCATCGGGAACCTTCTCCCGGACCTCCCTCATTCCTAGGGGTACACCGCCCTCAGCTCGTTTGTGCACCAAGCTCCGACTCTCTCATTGCCCACTTGGGATGGAATTCTCAGGTTCCTTTAGACGTATCCTCCCATTGCCACACCGGTCGACTCCGGGAAGAGAGATTCACCAATGAGCATTACGTCCACTTCCATTTGCTTATGTCTGATGATCATCTCCGTGTTCCTATTAGTGTATATTCCTCTGATGGCTCACCCATTTTTACTTGGTTCGAAACCGCGATGCAGATAAATCACATCACTGCCTTCGTCTCTGGCTCAGGCCCGGTATTTCCTCACACTATGCTTGACAGGACCATGCAGGACTTCATCTACCACGCATGCTACCAGTTATACTCACATGCCTTCCAAATGGGCTATGATTTCTTCCTCCTCGACGTTGACAACCACTTCCGAGATTTTGCTGCTGCAGGTCGAGGACTTGGCAACGAAGTCTTACGGGATGGATCGCCTATCCATAGGCAAACGCTCAACAACTGGTGGACCAGTCGAAACAGCAGAGATCACGTATACCCCAGACATCCTTGCTTCAATCAGCAGTGCTTCCAATGCCATTGCCTTGGGCATACCCAGTTGTCTTGCCAACAACATGTCTGTACAGGATGCCGCCAATGAGCCCCTGGCCATTCTCTCACCCACTGCCTGGGACCCTCCCGCTCTCTCGCCTCTCGCTGTTGTGACTACAATTTCTTGCAGGCAATCACTATCTTATAGATGTCGAGAGGAAGGAACTATCTTAGTACTACTTTGTAGGCAGTGGACAAGAGAACTAGACTGGAGACTGAGCTCTGTCCAGTCTTGCTTTATATACTATTCTACATGTAGATACATGTTGTGTACCGATCTAGATATGTATCTACATAAGTCCATCCCCTGGGCCCAACATGATTGACATGAGGAGTCGGCCTGTAATGGAGATTAATATATACATGAGGCTACCAGCCGTTGATCTGCTGTGGGTGGGTAGAATGGAAGATGTTAATGGTAATTAAAGATAATGTTACGCATGGCCGTCAGTATGGTCGCGTGTAGACCTACTAACGCCTAGTAGGGTCAAGGGTTCAGTCGTTTGTATTTACAACGACATAAGGCCAGCCATAGGGTTGCTGGGTCCGGGTGTTGTCTAGAATATAGACGGGTCGAGGGGTAACCGCTGCCTAGCTTGACAAGCGGGTCGAAGGTTCTAGAGTATAGACACACGAAGGCGGGTGAGCCGCAGTGTGAAGCGCTCACTTAATGGTAGAGCGAAGACTCAAGGAGTAATAACTGTGGATTGCTAGTGCTAACTAGGCGACAAGCCGTAGGTAGAACTAAGCTAAGGGAAAGGCGAAGAAACCCTGTTGAAGGGTTTATATAGTGAAGTACGAAGTGTGACAGTTACGTGTCACAGTAGTTAAGGGCCGGCGTAGGAAACGGCGTTAAAAAGGGGAAACCAATCACAAAACTACGCATGAGAAGGAGACATTAAGGGCCGGCGCATACGGCGTGAGAAGATCAGAAGAGATAGAGTACCTGCACGGTGAGGGATAAGCACGCTTATGAGATGGATGGAATATCGTAGAACGATATGGAAGGAATGAAGTTAAGCGTGAGAAAACGGAAAGTATCAGTCCGATAGAGAAATAAAAGGGAAAAGTGTTCGTCCTGCGAGCAAATCGTAACAGATAAGGGATCACATCACAGTGATGGGGTGACTGATGTAAGGTCTATGATGATCACGATGTAATTTAAATACATGTGTGTGATCAGTGGGATGAAAGGTGAAGAGTTAATAGTGAAGCCCACTGATCTAGAAGGGCCCGTAGATCCCCTGTGTCTAGCACAGTGTCTAAGTTGGGTTTTCCCTTGATAAGATAACGAAAGCGTCAGAGAACGCATAGAGAAGGATGAAAAATATATAGCTGTAACACATAGTAGTTCTAGAACTGAGCATTGTACTCAGTCAATGAGGGGGAGTAGCCACTATTCTTAGTAGCTGTCATATAAGTGGTAGTTAATCAGGCAATTACATTGCCAGTTGTGTTATGATATTTGAATGTGGCTAGGAATGCATCTCAGAAACCCAACCAAGAGTCCATAAAAAAAAAATCAAGCCATCAGCTGTGATCTTCAATGCTCTGTGAGTATTAGCCCATATAAGTGTGGGGCACTTGGTTATATAAGAAAGTGCAAATGCAATCTGCTTAGGTGCACTGGTATATATCTCAATGTTAATGTTGAGATAAAAGACAATGGAGTCTAGCCAGTACTTAGCTGTCTTGTAATCACCATCATACTTTTCAGGGGTGTCAATGCAAAGTTCAATGGGTTTCAAGAACATGGCTGGGAACAGGGAACAAGGTATTAATGGAAAGATGTGGCTGGTTTGGCATCTGGGTGTTGGCAACAGAGGGGTCACAGGTTTGAGAATCTGTAGAGAAGCAGAAAAACTGTGGAAAAGATTGTGGGTAGCATCTTTTTCATCTAAGTCTAAAATAGGCTTGTCAGGGTCTTTCTTCCAAAAGTCTGAGTGGTGGTCATCAGGGATGTCAGAGGAGTCTGAGTTCTGTGTATGCAGAGGTTCTCAAGGGTTTCAATGTGGGTCTGTGGTTTAAGTGTTTTGGTGAGAAATGGTAGGTATACATGATAGTGCATATCAAGGGGTAAGAATCTAGTTCTTTTGTTATGTGTGGCCCTTGGGTGTGATTGCACATTGACCTACAAACACTTGAGGCCTAGTGGTTTGATGGGTCAGTCATCTACAATAGTGACAATGGAGTACCAGCCATGGGGTTGCTGGATTAGGGATACTATCAAGGGTGTTGATAGGTTGAAGGTAACCTACATCTAGCTTGGTGGTAGAGTCAAGGGTTCAATGAGAGACATGCAAAGACTTAATGAGCCAAGCATGAAGTGTTCACTTAATGATAGAACAAAGACACAAGGAGTAAAGTCAATGGATTGCTAGAACTAACTAGACAACAAGCCATAGGTAGAACTAGGTTAAGGAAAAGGAGCATAAGGCTTAGTTGATGAGTTTATATAGTGAAGGGAGATCTGTTGAGGGCTGGCATGAGAACCACCTAAGAGCCAGCATGGAAATAGCTATAGAATGTGAAAGAATATCAATGAACCACGTGTGAGAATAAAGTGTTAAGGGCTAGCACATACATATCGCATGAGAAGAGCAGAAGATAAATAAGTACCTGCACAGTGGTGGATAAGCACACTGATGAGATGAATGGAATATCATAGAACAACATGGAATGTGAGGAGTTCAGCATGAGAAATGGAAAGCTAGTCTGAGAGAAAAAGAGAAGAAAAAGCATATACCCTGCAAACAAATCATAACATGCTGTTACGTGTGGCCTGGGTAGGGTCGCATGCAGCTCTGCTGCTATCCACCTAGGCAGGTCAAGGGGTCAATCGTCGAGGGAATCGACGATGGGGAGGTGACAATTGGAGTTGCAGTCGAAGGAATGCGCAAGGGTGAGGTTCCCAAATGCCAAGGTTCACTCGAGAGTCGAACGGGACTCGTAGAGGTGAGGGGAATCAAGGGTGAACTCAAGATGTATTGGCAAGGTACTAGATGGATGCCACAGGGGATATCTAGTATCTGTAGGACTCTCAAAGCTCGGTATTATTACGATTCGCTCGCAGGACGAACACTTTTTCCTTACTATCTCTTTTGGACTAATACTTTTTGTTTCTCATGCTTAAACTCATTCCTTCCATGTTGTTCTACGACATTCCATACATCTCATAAGCATGCTTATCCTCCACTGCGCAGGTACCCTTTATCTTCTGATCTTCTCACACCGTATGCGCCGGCCTTTAACGTCTCTTTCTCATGTGTGGTTTCACCATTGGCTTCTCTATTCTAATGCTGCTTCCCACGCCAGCCCTTAACCATTGTGACACATAACTGTCATGCTTTTACTTCACTATATAAACCTTTCAACTGGGTCTCTCATCTCTTCTCCTTAGCTTAGTTCTACCTATGGCTTGTCGTCTAGTTATTGCTAGCAATCCATCGCCTTTACTCCTCGAGTCTTCACTCTACCATTAAGTGAGCGGTTTACACTACGGCTTGCCTGCCTCTGTGTGTCTTTACCCTCGATCCTTCGACCCGCTAGTCAAGCTAGACAGCAGTTACCCTCCGACCCGTCAGATACCTCTGATGGTACCCTTGACCCAGCACCCCCACGGCTGGTCCAACGTCGTCATCAACATGAATGACAGTACCCTCAACCCTACTAGGCGCTAGTAGGTCTACGTGCGACCATATCCACAGCCACGCGTAACAAAAGAACTAAGCTACCTCCTCATTCAGGTACTATCACGTACACTGCCCACCATAGCTTCTCATCGAAACACTCAAACCACTGATCCATATTGGAACCCTTGAGAACCTCTGCATACCTCACACTCCAATTCCTCTGACACCCTCGACGATCCCAACCAAGCATATTGGGATGAAGACCCCAATGAGCCTTTATTAGACTCAGACAAAGAACTCGCTACTTGCGACCTTGCCCACAGCTTCTCCGCTTCTGTACAGATATCTTGCCCACAGACTTCCCTATCTCCGACACCCAGACGCCAAACAGGCCACATCTTTCTTTCCCCTGGTCCCTGGTCCCCCATCGCCCACTATGACTACCAAACCCCTTAAACTCCGCATCGGTACTCCAGAAAAATACGATGGCGACTACAAGACAGCCAAGCAGTGGTTTGACTCCGTAGCCTTTTACCTCAACGTCAACACTGAGGTCTATACCACCGATCCAAAATGCATTGCTTTCGCGCTCTTGTATATGACCAGAGGTCCCGCACTTACATGGGCTAACACCTTTAGGTCCTCAAAGATCACAGCCGATGGCTCGATTTCGATGGGCTCTTGGTCCGACTTCTATGACGCCTTCATTTTGGTGTTCAAACACTATGACACCACCGGCAACGCAATTGCCTGGCTCACCACCACTCGCATGACCGCCACCAAGAATGGTGGATACTCTCCCTCGCTCACTGAGTACAATGCTCAGTTTCAGAACCACTATGCCATCACTGGCATAACCGACGATAATGTCCTTATTGGCTATTACTCAGCCACCATCCCAGACGCCCTCATGCGCTGTATCCTAGCTATGGAGACAGTTCCCACCACTATAAATGCTTGGTTGAAGAAGGCAGTCACCTTCCAAACCCATATGGAGCGTGCTTGAGAAATCGCCGCTCATCACAAGACCCCCACTTGCCACATGTACCACCAGTATGCCACCCCTGCCCCCACTAGAGACCCAAACGTCATGGACATTGACGCCATCCATCTCCAATGACTTACCCCCACCGAGCGAGAACAATGCCACAAAGAAGGAAGATGCTTCCGCTGCCACCAAAAAGGACACCAAGCTACCGCTTGCCCTACATTTACTTCAAACACCCCGAGGCCGAAGAAGGTTGTTCAGAAGGTCATAGAAGTGGAAGTCGAGGACAGAGAAGAAGTCCCTTGACTACAAGAGATTGATGATGAAGACGATGAAGAAGAACCAAAGGTGTCTCGCGTCACCTTCACCTCTCGGGATTTTTGAAACGGAACACTGCCTCGATGTCAGTAGTTCCTCCTATTACGTGTGCACCTGTACTTGTATCCATATCCAAGAAATCAATGCATATTCCTCTACAACTCATTGATCCTTCACACACCATGAAAACTGTCGATACCCACGCCCTCATTGATAGCAGCACGGACATCAACTGCCTTGACTGGGATTTCACCCGAAAAAACCGACTCCCTCTCGATAAACTCCTGACACCTATCCCTGTCAACAATGTTGATCAAACCCCCAATGCCAAAGGGGCCATCCGTTACACCGCCTCTCTTTTTACCAACATCAACAGAATTGCTCAGCATGTATGCTTCCACGTCATGCACTGCGGGTCCAAGAATGCAAATTCTCGGAACACCTTGGTTATGACTTACAAACCCCTCAATTGACTAGTCGTCGCAGACGATCAATATCCCCAAAATGGTAGATGAGTCCACCTCCCTCTACCATATCCACGTTGCCAATCTCAAGCAACATAATGATGCCCAACCTCACACACCCCCCTTGAAATTACCTCGACATATGATGGTCGAAACCGTCCCCAATCATACTCTCTCCATGTTCCTCGATATGCCGAATGGAAATCTTTATGTTCGCCGCGCACTCCATCATAACTCTTGCCAACGGATCCTCAAAACAGGATCCCAATACCACCAGACACACCCGAAGCTTGTCACCAAGCTTACCACCGCTACAGAGCTTGCGGCCGCCACCAAGAAGGCCAAGCCAAAAGTTACTCTACCAGACGCATACAAAGATTTTGCCCCTGTTTTCGCTAAAGAATCCACTGACTCCCTCCCTCCATCCAGACCCTACAATCATGAGATCAACGTCAAAGACTCGTTTACCCTGAAAATCGGCAAGCTTTACCCACTCACCCCAGACGAAAAGAAGGCCACAGAAGACTTCCTTGACGAAAACCTTGCCTCTGGCAAGATCCGCCCCTCAAACTCCCCTCAAGCATCACCATTCTTCTTTGTCAAGAAGAAAGCTGGCAAACTTCGCCCTGCCAAGACTACCGATATCTCAATGAACATACTGTTTGCGACGCCTACCCACTGCCTCTAATCTCTGACCTCCTCGACAAACTCAAGGGAGCCCACATCTTCACCAAGTTCGATGTATGCTGGGGATACAACAACATACGTATCAAAGATGGGCACCAATGGAAGGGTGCCTTCCTCACTCACAAAGGACTCTTCGAACCAATGGTTATGTCTTTGGTATGACTAACTCCCCAGCAACGTTTCAGTGTTTCATGAATGACTCCTTCCGCGATATGATCGCTGAAGGATGGTTGGTTATCTACATGGATGATCTACTCATCTTCTCCCTAGACGACGAGACTCACACCGAACGCACTCGTCATGTCCTTCAACGAATGACAGAACTCGATCTCCACCTCAAGCTGGAGAAATGTCAATTCGCCATTCCAGAAATTGAATACCTTGGGATGATTGTCAAGGAGGGACAACTTGCTATGGACCCCGTCAAACTAGACAGGATCACTAAGTGGTCTACGCCACAAAAAGTCAAAGATGTCCATTCCTTCCTGGGCTTCACTAATTTCTATAGACATTTTGTTCCCGGCTACTCCAATATCACCCGCCCACTCATTGACCTCATCAAGAAAACCATGCCTTGGACTTGGAATTCATTACAACAAACTGCGTTCGAACAACTCAAAGAGTTGTTCCTCCATAAGCCCATCCTATTTATGCCCGATCTCTCTCGCCCTTTTGCCATGGCCACCGACGCTTCCAAGTTTGTGTCGGGCAGTATTTTGTTACAAACAGATGCGAATGGGGACTGGCACCCCTGTTCTTACTTATCTCAATCCTTCTCCTCCTCAGAATGCAACTATGACATCCACAATCGGGAGCTCTTGGCCATTATATGCAGTTTCAAAGCCTGGAGGCAATACCTCCATGGCTCTTCCTTCCCTGTCAAAGTCTTCTCTGATCACAAGAATCTCACTTATTTCCGCCACCCCCAAGACCTCAACTGTCGTCAAGCCCGCTAGCTCCTTGACCTCGCCAACTACGACTACTCGATCACCCATGTCCCAGGTGCTCAACTCGCAGGCCCCAACACCCTCTCTCGCCGCCCCGACCTCCTTCCTCGTGCCGACTCTGACAACTTCAGCATCACCCTTCTCCCTGACACGCTCTTCGTTCACCTCATCGACTCTGCACTGTCTAATCACATTGCCTCCACCTCTGCCTCTGATGATCTCATACTCCATAAACTACAGGAGATTGACGGCTCCCTCGTCAACTGGCAATACTCAGACGGTGTCCTCCAATACCGAGGGCGCATCTACATCCCTCCCAACCGTGACCTTCGCCACGCTGTCGTTCAACGCTCCCATGACCATGACTCCGCCGGTCACCCCGGCTACCTTAAAACCTGCCAACTCGTCGCCTCTGAGTTCTGGTGGCCTGGCCTTGCCTCATTCATCCGCTTTTATGTTGAAGGCTGTGCTGTGTGCCAGTGCAACAAGGCAAACACCCATCCTACCACGCCCCCACTCGTCCCTATCCCATCCTCGTGTTCTCACCCTTTCCAGCAGATTTCCTGCGATCTCATCACTGATCTCCCGCTGTCCGGGGGATTCGACTCGTTATTGGTTGTGGTGGACCACAGCCTTACTAAGGGGGTAATTCTTTGCCCAACTAAGAAATCTATCACTGCTGAAGGCATAGCTGCGCTCTTCTTCCATAAAATCTATCTCTGCTTTGGCCTCTATGATAAAATTATCTCTGACCGAGGACCGTAATTCGCCTCTTCCTTCGCCAAAGAGCTTGGTCGCCTTCTAAACTACGATCTTTCCCTTTCCACTGCCTACCACCCACAGACCAACGGGGAAACCAAACACGTCAACCAAGAAGTCGAGATGTATCTTCGCATTTACTGTGGAAATTGTCCCTCTACATGGTCCGATCACATCTCCCATGCAGAATTCACACACAATCACCACCCCCATTCTATCACCAGCAAATCTCCGTTCTATCTCATGATGGGATATGAACCCCGTGCCCTTCCCTCAGTAATTGCCGAAACCAACATCCCTGCTGTCGAATCCCGTCTCAAAGAGCTGACTACCCTATGAGACGAAGCCCTCGCATCCCATGAGCTTGCGCAACAAGTCATGGCGTCCAGGTCTAAGTTGAAATTCATGCCTTTCGAGAAAGGGCAGAGAGTTTGGCTGAAGGCCAGGAATCTTAAAAGGTCCGTCCAAGATCCAAAGTTTTCTGCAAAACGCGAAGGTCCCTTCATTATCTCTAACGTCATCTCCCCTGTTTCCTATCACCTCCGACTCGCACGAATGTGGAAGATCCACAACACATTCCACGCTTTTCTGTTATTGCCCTATCGCGAAAACGACGTCCATGGCCCGAACTTCCCTACACTGCCCCCAGATCTTGTCAAAGGGCAAGAGGAATATGAAATAGAACGAATCATACGGCATCGAGATATACCGTCGGCCCGTCAATACCTAATCCAATGGAAAGGGTACTCCACCGAAGAAGAATCATGGGAACCCGAGCGGAACCTGAAACATTCATCAGAGTTACTCGACGATTATAAAAGATGACACCCCCATGCTTTCTCTTTCTCATTCACTTGCCCACCATGCCACAGATAAAACCTCTCCATCTTCTACTCATGGCTATCAAATTCACCAATGTCGACACCCCTGTGGCCACACCCGCCACCAACCCCAGCATAGTCCGTCTTCCCTCTACCGACCCCGAGAGGGTCTCTCCTACTCTCCCCGCCGCCCCACAGCCTGTCAACTTCGCCACTCTTGTTGGTGATGTTCCCCCATCTCACATCTCCCCTCAGGCCGGATCCAATCATTGCCGTCGTTTACTCCTCCGCCCCATCAGGAACCTTCTCCCAAACCCCCCTTGTTCCTAGGTGTCCACCGCCCCCAGCTTATCCATGCACCAAGTTCGGACTCCCTTATCGCTCTCTCCGGATGGGACTCCCAAGTCCCTCTCGACGTCTCTGCTCATCGCCACACCAACCAGCTTCAGGAGGAGCAGTTTACCGATGAGGATTATGTTCACTTTCACTCACTTATGTCTGATGATTGTCTTCATGTTCCAATTAGTGTCTATTCTTCTGATGGCTCGCCCATCTTTACTTGGTTCGAAACCGCGATGCAATTAAACCATGTCACCGCCTTTGTCTCCAGCTCTGGCCCGGCATTCCCTCACACTACCCTTGGCAGGACTATGCAGGGTTTCATCTATCATGCACGATACCAGTTGTACTCTCACACCTTCCAGATGGGTTACGACACCTTCCTCCTTGACGTCGATAACCACTTCCGAGATCTAGCTGCCGCTGGTCGAGGACTTGGAAATGAAGTCCTGAGGGACAGGTCACCTTTCCATCGGCAAACTCTCAATGACTGGTGGACTGGCTGAAATGGCAGAGATCGCATCTATCCTGGACACCCTCGTTTCAATCAACAGTGCTTCCAATGCCACTGTCTTGGGCATACCCAGTTATCCTATCGACAATACATCTGTACTGGATGCCGCCAACAAGCATCCAGTCACTCTCTCGCCTGTTGCCCAGGATCCTCTCGTCCCCTTGCCTCTCACCTTACCTCTCCCTGTGCTCAAACCTTGTCTGCATCTACTCCTCGCCGCCCCCAAGCCGCGTTCCGCAATGGACAGATCATCCGTTGAGCCACACCCCGCTGTACCTCTCATCAGTCTTCCTCCTCCTCTCGACAATCTTATCACCCCGCACCTTCCTCACCTCGCGCCTCCTCTCCCTATGAGGATGGAGACAAACTAGACGACGTCAGCTACGCCAACATCACTGGCTCCCCAGGGCCCGCTTTTAGGGACTTGTAAGGGATCCTCGCTGTAGCTTTGGGTTACTAAGGGGGTAATGTTACGATTCACTCACAGGACGAACACTTTTTCCTTACTATCTCTTTCGGACTAATACTTTTCGTTTCTCATGCTTAAACTCATTCCTTCCATGTCGTTCTACGACATTCCATACATCTCGTAAGTGTGCTTATCCTCCACTGCGCAGGTACCCTTTATCTTCTGATCTTCTCACACCGTATGCGCTGACCCTTAACGTCTCTTTCTCATGCATGGTTTCACCATTGGCTTCTCTATTCTAACGCCACTTCCCATGCCAGCTCTTAACCATTGTGACACGTAACTGTCATGCTTTTACTTCACTATATAAACCCTTCAACTGGGTCTCTCGTCTCTTCTCCTTAGCTTAGTTCTACCTACGGCTTGTCGCCTAGTTAGTGCTAGCAATCCATCGCCTTTACTCCTTGAGTCTTTGCTCTACCATTAAGTGAGCGGTTTACACTACGGCTTGCCTGCCTCTGTGTGTCTTTACCCTCGATCCTTCGACCCGCTAGTCAAGCTAGACAGCAGTTACCCTCCGACCCGTCAGATACCCCTGATGGTACCCTTGACCCAGCACCCCCATGGCTGGTCCAACATTGTCATCAACACGAATGACAGTACCCTCGACCCTACTAGGCGCTAGTAGGTCTACACGCGACCATACCCACGGCCACGTGTAACAGGTATGGACTAGTAGGACGAGGTGAACTTCCCTACGGCTAAAGTAAGGTGGAAGACAATGACGGTACTACGTAAGAGTCCATGGGGAAGGCGGATGATAACGAAGGTGATGCTCAATGAGCGTGATAGTAGTATCAGGGAAGGGCAGTGAGGAAGGACATGCCTGCCTGCAGACACGAGGTCAGGGATAGGGTGAGGTCGGATGATAAGAGGGTGATATGACTGTTAGCGTACAAGGGAGCCTCAAGGGCAAGGGGGTTTCAATGAACACAGAGGTCAAGGGTGCGAGGGCAGCCATCCTCCATGGAAGCTCTTTGACGGCACGAAGAGGGAACGAGGAGTGAGGATGCCGATGAGACGTTGCCACTACCTTGCTAAGCAATGGTGCACGA
>JBBPTX010000796.1:0-16211 GCA_038094595.1 Pulveroboletus aff. annulatus | reverse complement strand
CCACTCGTGCCTTACCTGGCGACATGTCAAATGTAGTATAAAAATTTCGGAGGAAAGGTGTTCCAATAATCCAGCCCGCTGATCGCCATAATTAGAGGTCGTATGGTGGAAAGTGCATCCAAAGTGCTCACAAAGGCTAGTGTCCTCGCCCATAATGGCGCTGATGCAGTCCTCTGATGTATACTTCCCGATTTTGAGGTCATCAGGAGAGATTGAGAACGGCGCACCCGAAAAGCTAAAGGTGATGGTCGGGAAAGATTTGCACGGGACTGCACGGTCGCTGGTGTGAATAAAGATCAATATCAAAGACGCATCTGAACTTGCTAGTATAGAATCCTGGGCCGGCACCGGGCTCGAGTTTGCCAGGCACCGGCAGTTTTTTGTACAATTCTGCGACTTGTGATGAAGGACCCACGATGACGTTGGTCCCAGTGTCGATAAAAGCGTGAGAGCTACCCGCCAGCACTTTATCACCAGACTGAACGTTGTCCATGGTCACGTTCCAATAACCCTGGACAGCTGATTTAATCGATTTCCAGGGCAACAGATAGCGGCTTACCTCTTTAGTTACAGGGGTAAAAATTAAAGGCTCGACATATAATGCAGAGTTTGACCCCCCAATGTACAGTTCAGCTTCGGTGGAGGAAAGCTTGAAGGAGAATACGGGATTGGTCACCTGTCTTTGGAGAACGAGAGTCTGAAAGATGGGGCTCGCTCCATAACGTGAAATAGACTCGAATGCCATTCCCAACAAACCATCCGCTTCGAAACGAGGATGTTTGAGCTTCTCAGGATAGGTCGCTGCAGCACCGAGGGTCTGCTTTGTCACCTAACTGGATGTCAGAAATTATCACATGCACGAGTCATGTGGAACATACGGTGAAGCCGGCGATGGACACGGTATCGTTGTATAAGTTGCCAGTGACAGTGGCCCGTCCGTCATCAAACGGAATAGTAAATGGCTTGCGCAAATCCGTCGCGGCAAAGTAATCCCAGATTTCATGGCCTTCGCAACTTTTCTTGCAGTCAATAGATGGTACAAACAGGTCGCTATTGTCAACTAAACTGAATCAAAATACACATATTTCTTCAACTAAGCTCATACCTAGAACCAGTATCGAAGGCAACTTAATGTTGGATATTAAGATACAAGTTTTTTCGGGAGCGATGCGAAAACTTACCAGTGAAGGATTCTGGGTCATTGCCGATTGAAATGGGGCCGTACCAGATTTCGATGTTTGCGTTCTCCGTCAATCCAACACTCGCTCGTTTCGTAGCCCCTTCTGCGGCCGAAGGATACTTCATCCTACTATTCCTCTCATAGTTTTCGTGGCCACGAAGATGCTTACTTAAAACGAGGCTTCAGTTGAATGCGAAGAGCCAGTAGTGGTGCGTATGACGTACGCCTTGACCGATGCAATGTGGGAATTGAGAATTTGAACATCGACAATCCCGTTGGCGTCCAAGAACCCACTGGCAACACGTCTGGTTATTGGTATGGCCACACCGCTAGTGGTCTTCCGCGCATCATTACGATGGGGTGCTGCCACAGTCAAAGAAATCAATGTGATGGCGACTGTCACAAAAGCGAAGTGCATGTCAGACAATCGAAGAAAATGAAACGAGGAACTTACGATGGAAACAGCCCACTTTAATTCGTTACGGGAACCAACGGCAACAGATCCCTGAATTCAGAAGCTTGATAGTGCATAGTACGTACGAACCCTACAATGGACATCGATCCGCAACCGCCCGCGTTGATGTTTGGTAGCGAGGCAACCAACGGTACCGTGACAGAGTATCGATATCGACGTCGGAAGAAACCTGTAAAATATCAAAACATAAACATCATAGGAGTCGTTCGTACGCCAATAACAAACATGCAATTTCCGACAGATGCTGCAACAGATGTTAAGATCTCCCGTTGGTACATCCAAATAGGTCATTTGTGATCAACCTATTTCCCCTGTCTGTGCGAAGAGGAAAGGCCGCGACTCGGAAAATAGGTCCCCACGTTTAGCAAGTGAACATTTGAACCACCGGCCTCTTGGCGTTCACCGCTGCCGTTCGGAGAGATGTACTTCGTATCAAACATGCTCTGGTGTGTACATTAAGCGGGCTTTACAGCATGGCTCTCCTAATCAATGCCAGCAAGTCGGAACACACGGATTGTGATGTATCCGGGTTGAACGTGTATGCCAGAAGACAAACCTGCACGCAGGATGTCAAAAAGCTTCCGGAAGGGCAACAGAGAAGCGGAAAGTACCAGAAATCAGTGTAAATTCATGCAATGCTTTGAACAACATGAGTCCCTCAGTCTCATACACGAATCACGATGGAGGCAAAGTGCACATGCGAAGTACAGTGAGATATTCCCACGGTAAGACGCCTTCATGCCATGATCCAAGTCCGACCGAGTCCGAGTCCGACTCTGACCGCTGCCAGAACTAACTTGTGACAGACCGCTCTTGAAGTCCAGCAGAATTGTATGGCGATGTATTTAGATGGTATGCGCCTCAGATACCTGGGTTTGGTAGGTCAACCTCCGTGATGTTTTCCGCCCTCATGCCAGCAGACTCTCCACGTTCCATTTAAAAAGGGTCATTGGTGGCAAGAAAACTGAGACGAAATGTGGTCGTGCAAGTGGCTAGATGTCACTCTCATGGTCCTACACAAAGTGTACCACACGTTCTCCGAGTTTGACTAGCCAAAGCGACTTTCATGTGCTTCAAGGACCAAGGTATGCTTTACATATTTACCGCCACGTGGATACACGTACTATTGTTTGCCCAAGTCCACACCTTCGGTCGATGTTGAACCTGCGTGGAACGTTGTGCTTTCCGTGGACCACGGACGATTGCGATTGACCAACAACAGATCGTGAACCTCCGCAAGTCCTAGCCACGATTCTACGTTCTGACTTCAACGAGGTGTTTGAACGATTTTGCCAGTACACGTTGGTCTGATATGGACATTCGAGATTGTGGATAAAGTTCCGCATTGTTCATGACACGCGACAAAGCACGGACAAGTGCAAGGGGCCTGACCAGACCAGTCAAAGCGGGGTCACGCCTGCGCAAATTTGCGATGCAACAATAGGTTCTCGTGGCTTTGGCTTTGATTTACCGAGTCGATTGTTCGTTCCACAAGTCCACGGTCCACAATTCTACGGGATAAATAAACTGGGCGCGGTACCATGCAGACACTCACCTCTCTCTTCCCCCCCCCACGCACGATGTCCGGGATCTACAATGATCATGCCCTTTCATCAGCGAAGCCGGCCAACGATGCCGCCGAGCACAAGCTTGAACGCATCTCTCTCTACAAAACGCCCGACACATGGTCAAACTTATCCTCGTCGCCCCGCTATCATATCAACACGCACGTCATGGGACGCAACTTGTGCACGTTCAATTCCACCAAGCAGCTTGTAACAGCGGTCTTTGACGCGTTGAAATGTACGTATTGTCTGTCCTGCACAAGCGTCAAGTTTCAACGATGAATTGACATGTGAAAAGCCCACTTGCACGCATCCAGCATCACTCAGGACCTACGCCGCGACATCAGCGTTGGAAATATCCTCTTGACGAAAGAAGGCAGAGGGCTCTTGGTTGACTGGAGTCTGACGGGGGATGCGAATCGCTCGGCAAGCCGTTGCGACACGATCCAGTGCTCTGTTTGCTGACATCAACGCAAACAGTACACATGGGAATTTGCGTCTGCGAACTTGCTCATGTGCCCTGGTAAACCACCTACCCTGGCCGATGATCTCGAAGCGTTCCTGCACGTCCTCGGATGGACGATGCTCCGGTACCTTCCAGCTAGCCCCGCCTACCACGCCGAAGACCGTCGAAGGGACCTGTTTACGTTCGATGAACGTTCGATGCAACATGGCATCAACTACGGGGGGATGCGAAAGCGAGACAGTCTGAGCGAGGGGGGGTGGTACCCGTCGTTCAGATTCCAGCCTCACCAGGCGACCCCGTTGTTCGACCTCGTCAAGGAACTGAGAAAGCCGTTCGAGTCGGTGTACGCGCGTGCGCCGACGGCCGAGGAAAGGATCAAGGTATCTGGCCCGGTGGATCCATCGGACAAGCCACTGTGTCGCTTGCGGGCAGCTGTAGAGAAGTACGATCGAAATATGAGGTGCCTCGTGTCGCCTGCTTGGTTCGTCGACACGATCAGCAAGGCTTTAGAGGAAGGAACGTGGCCTACGAATGACAAGGCCCATCCAAACCTTCCCACCAACTCATTCGTGGATAAAGGCTTGGCTGCGGGTTTCAGGGGATAAATCGTCTCGGATGGGAAAGAGTGCAAAGTTTGTATTACGTTTTCGGATTTGGATTTGGGTTGTAGAATATACATGATCATTGATCGATTCGTGACTCACTTGCTGACCTTTGCACACACATCCGTGACATTCATCGGGTTTCGTGTTCCTAGGACCATGACATCACGACCTGTCGACCTTGTCTAATAACAATCCAAAACGAGTAGTGATGTCAATCCCTTTTTCTTTTCCTGTGAGCTCGGGCTTCCCGATCATCACATGGCGCCATTGTCTGACGACACACGTGACTCGGAGAGCTGGATCAAACGACGATATGATATACTAGCACAAATCTACCCGTTGATCAAGAGATTCTGCAGCCACATCGAAACGCAAATTGTCAGTCGTTTACTGGATTTGAGCCACCATGTCCAGCCCTGGCGCACAACCCATTGAAAAGAGACGCGGATGTCAGGCATTCATATCATGTTATATCTCTCACCAGCCGGTGGATCGCCCATTTCCAAAAATGTCGTTGTACAGCTCTGGACAGCTAAGCTGGCAAGTTCGTTGCCGGTGACAGAGTCCTGCTTCCCGTGTCGAGGTATCGGTGGTGGGACGCGGTGAGGCGGGCGGGAGGCATCACACGACTGCGTAGCCTATCGGTGTCCTTACTTACGGGGCATTCTTGACTACGTATTTGTTGCAGTACGGCATGCTAGGATCGCGTCAACTCCATTTTTCACCTCGGCATCGTACCGGGAAGAGGACTCGTCATACATTCGCTGCAATGTGTACCCTCTCGGCCTCTCGGGGAGGATGGCGATTCCAATTTCCGCGTCATAGACCACTCGAAGACGCCGCGCTCCGCGTGCTAACGCCACCAATCACATGTCGATGCCGTTCGTGGACTCCCAAACGTGTCGACGGCGTCGACGTGTATGTGAGCCCGCTGGGTCAGACTACGCGGGTGACTCACCTACAGTCCTACCGTTGAACGACCAGTTCAGACGCTCGGCGCATGATGGCACCCAGCGCGCGCGCATCGAACCGGACGAGAACACCAGATACGTTTGTCTCGAGACATGACCCATCGGATCTTGACAGCGACGGATCGTTTCTCGCCAGCCAGTCTAGTACCGTCCAAACGCGCCCAGACGCGCTCTATCGGATCACCGTACGAGGAAACCACACACACGCACGTCCGAATTCAGGAGAACCCACGAGTTGTGTGATCGTGTCAAGTAAAGAGTCGACCTGCAAAAATGGGCTTTGGCGGATGGAAGCCGGCCAGCCTCATAGGATGATACCGAGAGGATTCGACTCGGACGCGGAGAGGCACTTTGGAACATGGCATATCGGAGCCGGATACTAGGGCGTGCAGTCGTGGTTGGCACCTAAAGTCGACACACCCGTCGACCTCGTCCGATTTGGATGGCGAATGGGAACTGTCGTGGCGCCGTCGTGTGCGACGCATCTCGGGAACCTGGGAATGGGCCATTATCTTTCAGAAATCAAAACCTCAGGAACGAATTCGAATTCAGAACAAGAAACAGGGTTTTCCCATGCTAGTAGATGATCCCATCAACCGCAAGCGCGCCCAGCCGTTCCTTCTAGAGCATGCACACTGAACCTCGAGGCAAAATCGATAGGCAAAACCCGGCACTACGATCGAGGGAATCGCCGATGCCGTGGCCATGTCCACGTCCACGTCCACGTCCGAGTTGGCGCCACAATGGCCAGCGCCTGGTACACGCGTGTGGGATTGGACAAGGTCGAATTCCGAGGGCCCTGCCAGTGGCTGCCCCTTGTGATACGCCTATCACGTACCTCTATGATTCTGTCATGATACATAACAGGGTGGCACCCAAATCATGGAAGCTCGGGCCGCTGTGTGTCGCTCGGGAGCCTGCGTGCCACCGCCGCGTCAGGTGCATCAGGGCGCAGCAACTTGCGCGCGCCGCGCACAAAGAAGCTCGGACGATGGACCTTGCGACAACTGGCGTAACGAATGTGTATCCAGGGAACGCACAGCAATAATTACAGAATATTGAATCCACGTACATACGAATAGTCATTTACGCCGTCGACGCGCTTTGAAAACCAATGCGCCTGGACCCAGATCTAATTATACTTTTTTTTTTTTTTTCTTCCGCCTCGCGTGTCGCGGCGATGTGGCCGCAGATACGACTACGACGATGCCTCGACGGGAGAGTGGTAATGGGAGGTCACCTTGAAGGGCCTGAGAATGAACCTACATAGCACGGTTCGTTACTGACAGCTCAGGCACAACGTTTTATCCCAAAAGAAACATCTTCCTGGGCGCAACCGACAAGGGGGACTCTACCAACTAGCCTCGATCCCCGACCTTGTCGTAAGTAGTACCAACGCCACACACGGTGTCGACGCTGTCAATTCGGAGTGCCACCATCGAAGAGCCCCCTGAGCTTCTTTCCGACGGTCTAGTCTTTATCCGGCCGCACTCAAGACACCCCCTTGCAACCATATGGGCTAGTAGCCCTACATATGAACCCAGGCGAGATGAAAAAGAAATAAAAAAAAAAGGGACCCCACTTGTTACGCTCCATGATGGCACTGACAGGCTGGATCAGCTGGCGCCGCAAAACCTCGCAACGCGCCCTCGCCCTCCTCTTGCTCGTCTCGACCCTCGTCATCTCGTTCGCGTCCCTGTTTTCGAGCGGGCCGCACACGTTCCGCGCGCCGATGCCCGACGTGGACGTGGCGCCGTTTGAGATCCACCTCGACCTCGACCTCGACCCCGACGTGGTCCCGCCCCCCCGCGTCCCCCCCCGCGTCAACGTCGCCCTCTTCCCCCCAGCACCCCTCGGACAACACACGATCACCCCAGACGGCCTGTTGCACGTCAACCCCGACGGCCCGCACCCCATCTTCCAGCTCATCGCCGACGCCGAAAAAGCATGGTCCGATACCCTCGCGCGTGCGAGCACCTCGCTCGAACAAGCCGTCGCCGAGTACAAGCGGCGTTATCACCGCGCCCCACCCGTGGGATTCGACAAGTGGTGCGTGCCCCTCCCCCCTCTGTCCAACTGGGCTTCACACGCGTCTAGGTGGGACTATGTCGTCGCGCACAACGTCCAGCTCCCCGACGAATACGACGAGATACATGCGGACATGGAACCGTTTTGGGGCATCGACCCCGCTGAACTCGCGCGCGCCCGATCTGCCGTCGAATCCGAATCCGAGCACATCACGGTCGCGAAAACGCTGTCCGAGCCACGCCTGACCGTCGTCCACGAGACCCTCCCCGAACACGGTCGACGACGCATGCTCGCGACGGTCGAGAATATCCTGGCGCTGGTGCGGGAGGTGGAGACAGAGCTGCCGCCGATGCGGCTGGTCATGTCGCCGCACGACAATCCGGGGATGGTCTCGGACTGGGGGGTGCTGAGTCGTGCGCGCGAGGCGGCAGCCAACAGAACCCGTGCGTGTGCTCCTGGTTGTTCTGGACATGCCGTTTGACGTCGTGGGCAGCGCTGACGAGCCAAGACTTGCCCGAGCATACACAGCTGGGATGGATCCACGCATGCCCGCCCGACTCGCCCGCCCGCCTCAACCTCTCCCTCTCCGCGCTCCCCACGCAGCCGAGTGTGCCCTCCCATCCGCCCCTCGCGCAACAGGATTCGACCACGTTTATCGCATCGCACCGCGCGACGATGGATCCCTGTGCACACCCCTCGCTCCTCCTCACCCACGGCCAATTCCTCTCTCACAAACAAGGGCCCTTTCCACGCCGCACCCTCGTCCCGCGTTTCTCGCTCTGCGCCACCCTGCTCCATCACGACATTCGTCCACCGGTGCCGTATGGCTGGTCCGCCGAGTTTGACAAGGCAGACGAGGACACGGGGGGTGCGTTCGAGGGCGACCTTGCCTGGGACGACAAGGTCGACGAACGACTCGGCTGGCGGGGTCGTACCACGGGCATGTACGCGTCGCCCGACACGCATTGGGTGCACGGACACCGCGCGCGACTGGTCTCGCTTGCCAACACGCTCGAGGGGAACGTGACGCTCCTGCATGTCCCCCTGGACGCCACCGAGGCGGTGGGGGCCGTCAAGCAGGAAAGGGTCGGGAGGGTGAACCCGGGCTGGATGGACGTGGCGTTTACGGAAGGGCCGATTGCGTGTGATGACCAGGGGGGCACGTGTGCGGAGATGGAAACGATGTGGGAGTTTCGGAGGGTGCAGGAGAGGCGCGAGGAGGGGCGGTACAAGTTCATCCTCGATGTGCGTGTGGGTGGGTGGGTGTGCAGCAGTGTGGACTCACGCACGGACAGGTCGATGGCAACGGGTGGTCGGGTCGCTTCAAACGCCTCATGACGAGCAACGCGCTCATCTTCAAGGCGACCATCTACCCCGAGTGGTACATGTCGCGGATCGCACCGTGGGTGCACTATGTCCCGGTTCAGGTCAACTATGCCGACTTGTACGACGCGGTGGGGTTTTTCCGCGTGCACGACGCGTTGGCAGCGCGGATCGCCAAGGCAGGACGGGATTGGAGTCGACGGTTTTGGCGACGCGAGGACATGACGGCTTACCTCTACCGGTGCGTGCTTGTTTTCTCGCTCAAACACGCCACCGAGACGTGTGGGCAGGTTGTTGCTCGAGTATGCACGGGTGACGAGCATGGATCGCACGTCGATGGACTATGTAGGGTAACATGTTCTTTGTGGGTACTCGTATTTATGATCTGTGTGCGTGGTGAGGCGTGAACGACCCAACCGAGACAGACGGACCGACCTAGGTGGGGAATGCCCCGCGCAGACGAACACGCCCGTCTTTGAGCTGTTCGGTGATGACTGGACTCGCCGCGGGACGGTATTTAAACGCTTTCGAGTACCTGCGTGTCCGTGAGTCCCTGTCACACTGGCTGGTGTGGTCAACCCACCGCGATGCATACACGACCTGGGCTTGTCTTTCTGGTCGCACATGAAACGCGAGCCAACACAACAGCACGAGCGCGACGAGGAGCAGCGCGCGTTTCCATGCGGGCGTGGTGGGTGGCGGAGGAGACATGGCGGGGTTTGAAATTCACTGCACGATGGTCGACGACGACGCGTTCGTCGAAGATGACCCCGGAGAGGTGCGTCTCGTCCACGTTCCCCGACCGACACTCACGCCCAAACAGGACGCCGAATCCGACGAGTCCACCCCCCCACCCCCCCACAAACCACGCCTGAAAATCAAGCTCAAGCTCCCCCAGATCCTGAGCCCAAACGAGTCGTCGAGTCGGGGCGCGTCGACGCCGAGCGGGGAGAGGGGTCTGTTTGGGTTTTCTTTTTGTGTCACGCGCTCATGCACGGCAGACATTGAATCCGAAGACGAGGACGAGGACGAGGACAATGACAGCGACGGCGACCCCGTCCACACCGCCACACGGCCCATGACATCCCGCCAAGCCGTCCTCGCCAGCGTCGTCGACTCGTCCCACGTCGCCCTCGGTCCGTCGTCGCGTCGTCGCACTGCCACGGGACTGATGCAGACCACAGAATCCTCGCGGGGCAGCAAGAAAAAACAGCTCACCGAATCCGAAATCGCCCTCCGCCGTGAGGAAACCGCACGGAAGCGCCGCAACCTCACCGAAAAGAAACTCGAGGACGAAAAGGCAGAGACGATCAACCGGCTGCTCAAAAAGCAGTCGAAAACAAAGACGAAACGGGGGGTGTTGGAGGAGAGGACACCGGTGTCGGCGACGCCGGCGGTGGTGCAGACGCGGGATGGGTCCGAGGGGGAGGAGGGGGAGGGAGAGGGGGCGGGGGTGCCGATGATGTATCGGTGGGTGTCGACGGTCAAGGGCGAGGGAGAGGTGAAAATGTCGTTTTCGGTGCCGGTGACAGCGTTGCCGCCGTCGGGCATGTCCGCTGGAGAGACGAGGCCACGGGAAGAGAGACCGGTGTGCGACGTGAGCGGGTGTGAGCGGACGAGAAGGTACCGGCTCGTAAAGGACTGGGTCAAGGGGGCGTGTGGGATGGACCATCTCCGGGTGTTGGAGCATCAGATGGACGTACGATCGTGGTAGTCAAGAAATGAGCCCTTGTTGCATTGCCGAACACCATGTCTACACGAACGAGTTCTCGAACGCCACCCTATAGTGAAAACACACAACTTGGATAAAACACAACGAACACGGATACGAGCAATGAATAGGGGCGAGACTTGTCCTGGTCAAACGGATGCAGAGCCCTATTGATAAGGATAAGATTCAGATCATGCATGTGACCCGGCGCCATTACTAGTTTAAACCACCACATGTCTAGGTGCTGCTGATCGTTCCAGAACTCGCCCTGTACGGTGCTTGGTCCAGAGGTCTCGATTACAGCTTATCATGTAACTTTCACCTGCGGATATCTAACTTTCCATGAAACCACAATTAGGGTCCGTCGGAATGCGACGGATTTCACTCACATGGACCAAAATCCATTTCGAAAACCGCCTCGAAAACCACCCCAAATCCACGCTCGACGGACCCTATTTGTCACCTTCGCTATGACGAAAAAGGCACTTGGCTCTCGTTCTTCCAAGTCTCCGTAAGTGCTTCTAGGTATGGAGCCTTGATCTAGTCTCATTCGGTGCATCACAGTGATCACACGCTAGGTGCCATTCTCGCCACACACACCCATACAGCACAATTTGCCACCTGCGAAAATACATCAGACTTCAAGTTTGTGACTCGTGAGAGTCGTCGCTTTCCTCTCTTTTCCCCCGTCAGGAAATGGGCTGATACACCTCGCCTACGTTTCTGGCAGCGCTGGTACCAGTCACAGTGGTGGCCGTGGATATAGTTCGACGGTTATTTCGGCAACGGTTCGAACGGGGTGGTTATCCTCTTCCTCCTGGTCCCACCCCACTCCCCCTCATAGGGAATGTCCTGTCCATCAACGCCGAGACCCCCTGGTTGACGTACACAGATTGGCGGCCAAAGTATGGTGAGTGTGATTTATCTATCGGGTTCGGTGAAACTGAATGATCCCCAGGTGATATAATACACATTCGACTTTTGAATACCGACATCATTGTCCTCAACTCGACCTCTGTTGCCACGGAGCTACTCGATAAACGATCGGTGATATATTCTGACCGTCCTTTCATACCAACGGTCAAGCCGTGAGTCTCTCATATAGTCAAGTTACATGATCTCTGACTGGTCACACTAGCTATGGGCAAGAGTGTAATTTCGGTCTTTTGCCCTACGGCGATGATTGGAAATTGCGCCGGAAAATATTCCACCACACATTCAACGCGAATGCCGCACTCGACTACCGTCCAATGCAGCTTCGAGCCGCACAAGAGTTGGCTGTCAGTTTTATTGAAGATCCCAAGAATTATCAGTTCCACGTCAGAACGTAAGAACTTGGACGAACGTTGGGTCCATCTTTCGATAATTATAGATGCACAGGTTCACTGCAGGGGTCGCCATGTCTGCGACGTACGACTACGAACCAGTTCCGCGAAACGACCCCATGGTTTCGATCGTCGACAAGTACCTGGAAAAATCCGTTCCAGGGTTTGCCCCTAAAAGAATGCTCCTACTCAAATTTTTCCCTTTTTGTGAGGCGCCCTTGGTGAAATCAAGAAATGTCGTCACTCATATATCCTTTTGTAAAGTGCTCCACATACCTGATTGGCTTCCGGGGTCATGGATCAGTCGAGAAGCAACGAAGGCATGTGAGTGGATGACCAAGATGGTCGAGACGTCATACCAACACGTCAAGAGATGCATGGTGAGTTTAGATTGGTTAGAACGCAAATGACCATGAGGCAGGTTGCATATTATAGGAAGCCAAGGAACATGTGAATAAGGCCATGGTACCGGACCACATTGTCCGGATGGAAAAGCTTACAGGCTCAGATCGTTCTGAATATGAGAGTGCTCTCAAGGATGCTTCGGCGACTGCTTTTCTTGGTAAGAACGTGTAGATGAGAGCAAACGAGCTCGAAACTGACCACTTGTATCTCTGCCATCAGGTTCTGCAGAAACCGTTCGTACTTTCTCCCCAAGGATGGTCATATGACTTGTATTCCTTACGGATTCTCCAGACAGCCTCAGCATTGTTGATATTTTTGCTTGCAATGGTTCAGAACCCACACGTTTGGAAGCATGCGCAAACGGTCATCGATGCTGTTATTGGGAAGGAGAGGCTTCCAGAATTCACCGACAGAGAGTCCCTGCCATATATCGATGCAATCTTGCGAGAAACACTGAGATGGAGACCGATCGTACCGTTACGTGCGTGCTGACGTGTAAGTTTCATCCAACGCATTCTAAAATATTCCTTAGTGGTCCCTCATGCTACCACGAGCAGTGACATCTACAGCGGGTATTATATTCCAAAAGGTATGTCTTGCATGTGTGTACTGTCTGCTCGTATGAATGGTTGTTTTATCAGGAGCAACCATCTTTGTAAATGCGTGGTATGCTCTCCATGAACCTGGTGTGTGACTCGCAGGGATCATTCACCGTCGTACTAGGGCGATATCACGTGATGAAGCTCGGTATCCTGATCCAGAGACATTCAAACCTGAACGATTTTTGGATAGCGAAGGAAGATTAACAAATGATGCTGCTGAGTTTATGTTTGGATTTGGGAGGCGAAGGTGTGCTGGTACGCCACTATACTTGTGATATGTCGCAGTACACCATTCTGAGTCGTTCATCATGCACAGGCGAATACATTGCGGATGCGTCTCTCTGGAGTGCAATGACGACCATGCTTGCCACGCTTGATTTTAATCTTGCCAAAGACGCAGATGGAAACGACATCGCGTTCGAAGCTGCATTTGTGAATAGCCTTCTTGTGTATGTTTCGATAGCTTTTTTTCTTGGATTGGCCCTTTGTCTGAATGTTGTCAGTCGCCCGCATCCTTTCCCCTGCCAAGTCACTCCCCGCGCGCATGTGAGCAAGGAATTCCTTCGTGGCATTGTTGCAAAATAGGGTAGGGAATAGTTTGGTTATGCATGGAGGACTTGCAGCGCTTGTTGGAGTAGTTGGTACGTTTCATCAGCTTCAACGACGGTTTTATCTCTGGGAGAGAGGGTATAGACTGGTGAGGGACTGGGTAAAAGAGGCGTGTGGGATGTATGGCGATGAATAGGGGCGAGACTCGGACAAATTTAACCTGTGGGAATGCATTACTCATCGAATTGCTCTCACTGCCAGTGGTACGCCGTTAAAGTCGACGCTTTCTTCAAAGACACTTCGAACGGGGTGATTGTTCCTTTCCCCCTGGCTCTCCCTCATATGGAATGTCCTTTCCGTCTACATTGAGGCCCCCTGGTTGATGTACACAGATTGGTGGCCAAAGTATGTTGAGTGTGATTTATCCATCAGGATTGGTGAAACCAAATGGTCCCCAGGTGATATAATCTATATTCAACTTTTGGATACCGTTGTCATTATCCTCAACTCGACCTGTGTCGCCACGGAGCTACTCGATAAGCGATCCGTGATATATTCTGATCGTCCTTTCATAATAACTTGGTCAAGCCGTGAGTCTCTCATCCGATCGAGTTACATGATCTCTGACTGGCCACACTAGCTATGGACAAGAGTGTAATCTCGATCTTTTGCCCTATGGTGACGGAAATTGCGCCGGAAAGTATTCCATCGCAGGTTCAACGCAGATGCCACATTCGACTATCGTCCCATGCAGCTTCAGGCCACACAAGAATTGACTATTCGTGCCCGGCCGCTCGATTGGTTTCATTGGACACCACCCTAACGAAATGCGCTGCTGTGCAGACACCCGGCCGACGGTATCTTTGTCAACATGGCTGCATAGAGTGGAAGACCAGCTGAGTTTAAGTTGGAGCGTTCTGTGAGAAAACCTGCGCACTATTTTCTATCTCTGTTCCAAATCGCAGGAGCGCAAAAATGATAAGCATTCTTGGCCTGGCGTTTACTTACGGCCCATGTCCACGATCACCTCTTTCCACTGAGCGCATCGAATGCAAGACGACTGTGCTGACGAACAAGTTTCCAGGGTGCCAACGCTTCCTACCTTGGTTACAACGCCATGACGGGTTTGATGCATGTCAGGGAGGGCGTTGTAGCAGCCTTGCCACGTTGTGCAGTCCCGTTTCTCATCGTTTAAGTAGGCTGATATACACAAATTTCGTGATCAAACACGACGGTGCCCAGTCCAAGTTGTGCTGAACGGACCCACTCGCCAAGCTAGCGATACTTGTAGGAGGCTGCGGGCGCGTGCACGTCGCTTTCAACGAGGTCGTGACGATGGTTGGATAGTATTGCTTGGTGATGGGCTCACATGCTCAGTTGGACTGTTCGATCTGCGCCAGATAGCCTCGTCGGTACTCAGCACGTCATGCATTCATGCACTAGTACATCGTGCTATGGGAACGCGTCCTCACACGCCCCAAAGGTGGAGATCAACACTGCTGGGATGGACCCATCTCTGGGGAATATGATGTTGTTGGATACCGCATAAAGGTACGTCGCCGGACTGACGCCCGTGCACTGTCTACTCACTGGGTCTTTCTTTTCAGCGACATATGTAGATGAATCGTCCGGCTTTCCTTTTCTTTTCCCCAGTATCGAGTTCGTCTGCTCTGGCCACCAACGTGTCCCGAGCGCTGCGGTTTCTAGCGATCCCGACACGTTTCTATCGGAGGAAGCAAGTATGAGAGTGTCTACGTGCGCGTTGTACGGGTATACTGAATCATGATGTATAGGCGTGTTGGTCGAGGAGACGATGACATGGAATATCATATCTCGCAATGGACATCGGCAACAATGCGATGCGATGCTCAAGCAGGTGATCGTTGGACCGGTCCCTTATGTGAATCGTGTATATACTAACTAACGGATGCGCAGATCTCGTACTGGGGGATGGGACGCTTGCTCAAACCGAGGCATGCCCGATGGCCACTTGGAATCGAACAGATCCGAATGCGGAGCCCTATCGATAAGGATAAGATTCAGATCATACATGTGACCCGCTGACCACCACGTGTCCAGGCGCTGCTGACCGCTCCAGAACTCCCCCTGCACGGCACTTGGTCCAGAGGTCTCGATTACAGACCGTACCCACTTATCATGTGTACTTTTAGCTGTAGATATCTGTCGCCAGACTCGTCACCGTTGTAACTTCCCACGAAATCGCAGTTGTCACCTTCCCCATAACGAGAAAAGCACTTGGCTCTTATTCTTCCAAGTCTCCGTAAGTGCTTCTAGGTGTGGAACCTTGATCTAGTCTCATTCGGTGCATCACAATGATCACTGGCACATGCTAGGTGCCATTCTCGCCACACACCCCGATACAGCCCAACCAATTTGCTATATAAGGTCACCTGCGAAAACAGATCACGCTATCACGCTTTCAAGTTCGTGACTCGTGAGAGCCTTTGCTTTCCTCTTTCCTCCTCCTGATTCTACAGAAGGAAATGGGCTTGTACACCTTACCTACCTTTCTGGCAGTGCTGGTACCTGTAATAGTGGTAGGCCTGGACATATTTCGACAGTTCCTTCGACAACGGTTCGAACGGGGTGGTTATCCTCTTCCTCCTGGTCCCACGCCACTCCCCCTTATAGGGAATGTCCTGTCCATCAACGCTGAGACACCCTGGTTGACATACACAGATTGGCGGTCAAAGTATGGTGGGTGTTGCCTATCCATCGGCAGTGATGAAACTGAATGTTCACTAGGTGATGTAATATACATTCGACTTTTGAATACCGACATCATTGTCCTCAACTCGACCTCTGTTGCCACTGAGCTACTCGATAAACGATCGGTAATATATTCTGATCGTCCTTTCATAATAACGGTCAAGCCGTGAGTCTCTCATATAGTCAAGTTACATGATCTCTGACTGGTCACACTAGCTATGGGCAAGAGTGTAATTTCGGTCTTTTGCCCTACGGCGATGATTGGAAATTGCGCCG
>JBBPTX010000795.1:0-16216 GCA_038094595.1 Pulveroboletus aff. annulatus | reverse complement strand
GGATGGACTTATGTAGATACGTATCTAGATCGGTACACAACATGTATCTACACGTAGGATAGTATATAAAGCGAGACTGGACGGAGCTCAGTCTCTAGTCTAGTTCTCTTGTCCACTGCCTACAAAGTAGCATTAAGATAGTCCTCTCCTCTCGACGTCTATAAGATAGTGATTGCCTGCAAGAAATTGTAGTTGCAACACAATGCAAATGCTTAGAGACGTAGGGTACCATCTCGAAAGCTTAGATCTAATCAGAGGACGAACACAGTTTAGATTTGGACCCAAACCAAGTAAAGACCCAAATGCAATGGATTATCAGCAGCTCAGAAGGGAGCAAAATCCTGTTACAACTGCGAAGAAACTGGTCACTTCGCAAAACAATGCAAGAAACCTTCCACTAAGTGTGATCTCTGTGGGTGGTCTAATGGCCATAAAAAGGACTGCCGATGCAGGCAGGTAAGAAGCATGTCTTCAGATGACGTTAAAAGCACTGAACACATTTACACATCTGGTGTACAAGCTGAAAAAGGGAAAGGGCATGATCCCACAGCAGCTATCAGGGGCATGTCATTCGAAGAAGCAAGGGTGTTCTTCAGGGACATCAAAGACACCGAGAATAGGAAATCGGGAAAAGGAAAAGCTTAGATCCAGGAACTGGGCCTGATCTAAGCCAAGGTAAGCATAAGCAGGTATATTTTCCAACGGACAATCATTTCACTAGTCTACATGTTTATGATATGGAAGCAGCACCTTCTGCTATTATATCTTTTTCTTTATTGATAGAGGAGTCCTCTCAGAGGCTCAACTAGGGCATCACACCAGTGCTTAATTCCTCTTCAAAGAAAGCTAACCCTTCAATCTCCCCTGCAGATCAAATCTCAGATGAAGGAATCTTTTGCAGATCACTAAAAATTGATAATGAACTAAAAATGAAGATAAAGGTAAAACCCAAAAATACTGATCAAAGTTTTATTTCAGTATCGGCACTTCTAGACTCTGGTGCAAATTGCATCTTTGTAGACAATGTATTTGCAAAGCAACATGTGCTCCCACTTAGACAACTCGCACAACCCCTTACCATCTACAATGTAGATGGCACACAGAACGAAGCAGGCAAGATTACGCATGTAGCATCTCTCCTGCTAGATTATAAAGGGCATCGAGAGACAGTCAAAGCAGAAGTCACCAGCTTGGAAAGAAACCAAATGGTGATCAGCTACTCTTGATTGAAGAAGCATAACCCAGACATCAATTGGAAAACTGGGGAAATTAAACTAAGGAGTTGTGGAAAAGAATGTTGGGAACTACAAGATAAAAGCGTCTATCTCAGATTATTAGAGAAAGAGGAGTAGGAAGCTCAATACAAAGTCTATGAAACAATAAAAACATTAGAAAAGGAACAAATTGAAAAATAAGAAAGAGAGATCAGAATAGGACAAGCAGTGGACGAAAAGCTTAAATCCTTTATGGACCAAAAGAAGTCTGCTGCAGAACTCATACCAGAATGCTATCACAAGCATCTTCAAGTATTTGAAGAAAAAGCATCAATTAGAATGCCCATACGAAAATCTTGGGATCATGCCATAGATCTTAAAGAAGATTTCCAGCCAAAGAAAGGAAGGCTAATACCCCTGAGCGTAGATGAACAAAAGGAAGTATCAGACTGGCTAGAAGATCAGTCATCCAAAGGATACTTCAGGCCTTCTAAATCTCCTCAAACATCACCAGTCTTCTTCGTATCAAAGAAAGATGGAAGAAAATGCATGATACAAGACTATCGCTATCTAAATTCATAGATAGTGTGAAATAACTACCCCCTCACTCTCATTTCACAACTCATAGATCGATTAAAGGGAGCTAAGCTATTCACTACATTGGATCTCAGATGGGGATACAACAATGTATGCATCAAAGAAGGTGATGAATGGAAAGCAGCCTTCGTCATACATAAAGGGACTTTTGAACCCCTGGTTATGTTCTTTGGATTGTGCAATTCTCCAGCCACTTTCCAAACCATGATGAACGAATTATTTGCAGACATGGAAGATGTTGTAGTAGTTTACATCAACGACGTCATGATATTCATCAAAACAGATAATGAGCAAGAACATGCAGAAATCGTTAAGAAAGTGCTAAAGCACTTAGAAGAAAATGATCTCTTTGCTAAACCAGAGAAATGCCACTTCTTCAAGAAAGAAGTTGACTATTTGGGGATGGTAGTAGGGCAAGATGGGATCAAGATGAATCGCGAGAAGGTCAATGCCATCTTAGATTGGCCAGCACCTACCAATGTAAAAGGGGTGCAAAGCTTTCTTGGTCTTGCCAATTATTATCATCGATTCATAGAAGGATATGCGCAAGTCGCTAGACCTCTGAATGACCTCCTAAAGAAAGATGTCTCGTGGAAATGGAACTCTGCACAACAAGATGCCTTTGACAAATTAAAAGAACGATTCACCATAGCTCCCATCTGAAGCGACTGCTCTCTACAATCGTAGTAGTGAGGGAGGCTGAACGTCTAATCTATCTGTATAAAGAGTGAGACAGATTATATGATCAGATCAAGGGGGAATGACAGATAAGATGGGGTGCGTAATGATGATCTCTCAAGTTGCTCTTAGGTATTCGGGTGAATAGAAAGAGGAGCTTGCTGTGTCTGTGACGTTCATAAGAAGAGGCTGGATTCTTCTTGGGCAAGAGAGTAGGATGTATCAAAGTGGAACAACTTAGGGAAGTATCCCCAAGTGTTCCCTGTATTTATACACTATGGTACAAGTGGAGATACAAATGTTCTAAGTCAGCTGGGTAGAGGGTAAGGTAAAGGGTATGACGTATGTATGGAGCAGGGCAGTGTACATGCTGGCTAAGATGAGGCAAATATGAAAGGAATGGAAGTGTGAAGTGAGTGAAGTAGATCTAGAGCAAGGGAATTAAAATAATGCGTATGAGGTGAGGCATCTAGACCAGTGATGTCATGATGACATCATATCTTATCTAATTGGTAAGAAGGTAAAGAGAATAGCGAAGGGAATGATCTTAGATAAGATCATGGGAAGATAAGATTAGATAATGAGAAAATGTTTGTAGCACGAAATCAATTCGTAACACCATTCTTGCTTATCCAGACATTGATTGTCAATTCCATCTAGAAACAGATGCTTCTGATTATGCAACAGGGGTAGTGTTATCTATATTAAAAGAAGACAAATGGCATCCAGTAGCCTTTAGCTTGCACTCAATGTTGCCAGAAGAAAGAAACTATCCTATCGCGGATAAAGAAATGTTGAGCATCATCAGAGCATTAGAACAATGGCGACACTATCTAGAAGGGACAGAACATCCATTCGAAGTATGGAATGATCATGTGAACCTCCAGTACTTTATGAAAGCGCAAGATCTATCTAGAAGACAAGCTAGATGGGTGCAATACTTATCCAGATTTAATTATATCTTTGTGTACAAACCAGGGTCATCCAACGCAAAAGCAGATGCTCTTTCTAGAAGAGAAGACCATGCACAAGGAATAGGAAATGACAATAAAGGCATAACCATGATATCCCCAGAGCGGATAAGGACAACATCATCCAAAGTTGCAATCTATGATGAAGAGGCACAGCTACATCAAGATATATTTAACCAAACATGTCTCTTAATGGAGACAGAAGTGCAGAAATTATGTAAAGAACACAAGGTGTGTGAAGAAGCAAATGGACTTCTTTACCAAGAAGGAAACTGGTTATATGTTCTGGCCAAAAATGGAGATATCGAAGATTTAAGAATCAAGACCCTTAAATTATGTCATGACTCACCTATGGCAGGTCATCCCGGAAATGAAAAGACTATTGACCTAGTCTTACATCACTATTGGTGGCCTGGCATCACAACTCAGATTAAGGACTATGTATCTTGCTGTGATCGATGTGTGTGAATGAAACCTTCTAACCAGCCTAGCTCTGGTTTATTACAACCATTAGAAGTCCCTAGTGGATCCTGGCAGGACATATCTGTCAATTTTGTCACTGATCTACCTGAAAGCAATGGATCAGATAGCATCCTAGTAGCTGTAGATCGCTTCTCAAAGGAAGTGGTGCTTATCCCTTGTTGTAAGACGACATCCACCATTGAGACAGCAAGTCTCTATCTTCATTATATCTTCAAGCATCATGGAATTCCCCTATCTATAGTGTCTGATTGAGGACCACAGTTCACTTCACAAGTCATGGCAGAGCTATGCAAGAAGCTTAATATAAAACAACATTTATCTACTGCACATCATCCACAAATGGACAGTCAAACAGAAAGAATGATCAGAGATGTGCAGCAGTACCTAAGAATATTCTGCACAAAGCGCCAAGGCAAATGGGCACAATGGCTACCCATTGCACAATTCAGTTATAACTCTAAGAGGCAAGCCTCAACAAAGAAGTCACTGTTCGAAGTCACCCGTTCCTACACTCTGTGCATAGGAATAGAACCTATTGCATCATCCTCCAAGGCACCAGCTGCCGATGAATTCCTATCCATCCTACACGACGTGACAGAACAAACTAAATTAAATCTAGAACAGGCTCAGCTGTGCATGAAAGCACAAGCTGACAAACATAGAAAGGAGACCCCTCCCTATAATGTTGGAAACAAAGTGTGGTTATCCACAGATAACTTAAAGTTGCTGCGTGCAAGTCGCAAGCTAACAGAGCGATGGTTAGGGCCATATGACATCATCACACTAGTTGGGGATAATGCAGTAACCCTTCGTTTGCCATCCTCTATGTGAATCCACCCAACTGTTAATGTATCACGGGTTAAGCCTTACAAAGAGAAGCTTCAGGGACAACCTGTTATTGCTCCTGGCTCTATACAGGTAATCAAGGACTGAGATAATTTATATGAAGTAGAAAAGATCATCGCTAGTAGATTCAAAGGTTGTCGCCTTGAATATCTGGTCCATTGGCTAGGCTATGATGAGACAGATCAAACTTGGGAACTGGAAGATCATCTTCTACCAGGTGTGCTTGATGCCATCGGCGATTTCCATAGGGAGTATCCTTCTGCACCTTGAAGGTTGCAGATGTCTCATTTAGCATTTATACAATGCTTTTACAAATGTGAAGATCTCACTCTTCCATCAACATGCCCTTTTGATTGCCTGGAAGTTGATTCTTAGATGGGAGGTGTTACATGTGGCCCGGGTAGGGTTGCATGTAGACCTGTTAACGACCTAGTCAGGATGAGGTCGTGGTGTCAACCGTCTGGTCAAGGCAGCGGTGGTAGCACGAGTAGTGCTCGAGGGTCGAAGGAATGCCGAGAGAGTGTCTCAGACGTGCAGAGTTCACTCAAGAGTCGAACGGAGACTCGTAGAGGTGGGAGGTCAAAGGGGCTTGGATTCTATGCATGAGGACTAGGTCTGTACACAGGTAGAATCAAGCTAAGTACTAGGACTAAGGAAGGTGTGGGATAAGGGAACGTGGTAGTGGTACCTGGGGATAACTCCTTAGTGCCCATATGAACGGAACACGGCTAAGGAGTGCAGAGGGGTGACGGGGATATGGCAAGGCGAGGATACAGTGGGTACAACTGTGGGATACGGGGGTAGCCTCAAGGACAAGGGGTCAATGAACATGGGAGTCAAGGATGCAATGACGGACAGTCCTCCATGGGAGCTCTTTAATGACATGAAGAGGTAACAGGTTCTTGAGGACTCCGTCGAGATGTTGCTGCTACCTTGCTAAGCAACGGAGCATGAGGTTGAGGGTTCAAGGGTGACGATGGCAACGAGGGCCAGAGGATAACGAGAGGGATGATGGGTATGCTGAGGTGAGCATTGAAGGGTATGATGACGAGAGCCAGTCTCGAGCAGTGAGGAAGAGAATCGAGGGGGGTTCTCCCCACTGGAGGATTGTTAGGGAGAATCAAGCTAGGGGAAAGGCATAAGGCCAGATTGACTGGTATATATAGTGAAAGGTGACGGTGTGACCATAACATCACAGGGTCAAGGGTATGGGTTAAGGGCTGGCATGGGAAGTGGCGATAGAATGTGAAAGAATAAGAAGAATGTGATAGAACCCACGCGTGGGAGTGAAACACGAACGTGCTGGTGCATGCGGCGTAAGAAGGTGAAACACATGTGCGATAAGGCAACACGAGGGAGATAAGTGCACAAGATCACGTAAGTATGGTGATGTACGTGAGAGACGCCTCAGGGAGCTGAGGGACAAGGGTAAAGGGTTGGCGCGGGCAACCAAAGAAGAGCAGAGGTATGAGCGTATGCGTGGGGAATAGAAAGAGAAAAGGGAAAAGACGTGCTCGGCACGATGGATCATAACAGGAGGTAGTATTACAGTGATATATTTTTCATCCTTTAATATGCACATATGGACACCTTTCTTATCTTATCATGGGAAAACCTGACTTAGACAGTGTGCTAGACATAGGGGATCTATGGGCCCTTCTAGATCAGTGGGCTTCATCTTCAGTTCTTCACCTTTTGCTCCACTAATCACAACACGTATTTAACACATTGTGATCATCACAGATCTCACATCAGTCACCCCATCACTGTGATGTGATCCCTTATCTTTAATTACTGTTGACACCTTCCATTTTATCCACCCGCAGCAGATCAATGGCTGGTAACCTCATGTATGTATTAATCTCCATTATAGGCTGACTCCTCATGTTGATCATGTTGGGCCTAGGGGATGAACTTATGTAGATACATATCTAGATCGATACACAACATGTATCTATACATAGGATAGTATATAAAGCAAGACTGACTGGAGATCAGTCTCCAGTCTAGTTCTCTTGTTCCCCTCCTATGAGTCATACCTAAAATAGTCCCTCCACTCAATGTCTAAGAGATAGTGATTGCCTGCAAGATTTGTAGTCACAACAAGAACTAGACTGGAGACTAAGCTCTATCTAGTCTTGCTTTATATACTGTCTATAGTGTAGATACATGTTGTGTATCAATCTAGATACATATCTACATTAGTCCATCCCCTAGATCCAATAGGATCAACATGAGAAGTCAGCCTATTGCAGAGATTAATAAGTGCATGTGTTTATCAGCTGTTGATCTGCTGCAGGTGGATATAATGGAAGATGTCAACAGTAATTAAGGATAAGGGATCTCATCACAGTGATGGGGTGATGTTATGCATGGCCTTGGATAAGGTCACATGTAGACCTACTAAGCCTAGCGACTAGCAGGAGCAAGGGCAAGGGGGGTCACAGTTGAGAATATCCATGCAAGAGGTTCGGCCGTGGGGTTGCTGACTAAGTATCTATCCAACAGTGGTTGAGTAGTCGAGGTACCTATGCCTAGCTTGGCGGTAGGGTCAAGGGTTCAAGGAAGAGACACATGGAGATGAAGAGTTGAAGTGTGAAGTGTTCACTCAATAGTAGAACAAGGACTAGAAGAGTGGATTGCTAGTGGTAACTAGGTGATAGTCATAGGTAGAACTAGGTTAAAGAAAGAAGGGAAGATGCCCTGTTGAAGGGTTTATATAGTAAAGTGAAAGCATGATGGTTACACATCACAATAGTTAAGAGCTGGCATGGGAAGTGGTGGTAGAAGGTAGAAGAATATTGTAGAACCCATGCATGAGAGATGGAGAATAAGGGCTGGTGCAAGATCAGAAGAATAGGAGTACCTGCATAGTGAGGGAATAAGCACACTTATGAGAGGTATGAAATATTGTAGAACGATATGGAAGAATGAGAGTTAAGCATGAGAAAGGAAAGAGTTAGTCCAATAGAGTAAGTAAGGAAAAAGAGATGACCCTGCAAGTGAATTATAACATTACCCCCTTAGTGTTACATGTGGCCTGGGTAGGGTCGCACGTAGCCCTGCTAACGACCTAGTCGAGGGCCGCTGGGAGTTCAACCATCGAAGGCAGATGGTGGTGGTGACACTAAGGAGTGCCCGAGGGTTTGAAGGATGTCTGCAAGGGTGTCGCAGCTGTACAGAGTTCACTCAAGAGTCAAACTAAGACTCATAGAGGTGGGGGTCAAGGGGGCTTGTATTCACAAGATAAGAGTGTAGGTCGATACACAGGGAATATCAAAGCTAAGGGGAAGGCATAAGGCCAGATTGACTGGTATATATAGTGAAAGGTGACGGTGTGACTGTAACGTCACAGGGTCAAGGGTATGAGTTAAGGGCTGGCGTGGGAAGCGGCAATGGAATGTGAAAGAAGGTCATGGAATGTGATAGAACCCATGCATGAGAGTGAAACACAACATGCCAGTGCATGCGGCAAGAGAAGGTGAAACATGTGTGTGATAAGGCAACACAAGGGAGATAAGTGCACAAAGACACGTAAGTATGATGACGTACGTGCAAGATACCTCGGAGAGCCGAGGGACAAGGGTAAAGGGTTGGCATGTGCAACTGAAGAAGAGCAGGGGTGTAAGTGTACGCGCAGAGGAAGAGAAAGAGAAAAAGAAGAAAAGGGGAATGTGCGCTGGGCACGGCAAATCGTAACACTTAGTAACTCTGAAGCTATGGTGAGGATTCCTTACAATTCCCTAAAAGTGGGTCCTGGAGAGCCAGTGATGTTGGCATATCCCACATCATTCAGTTTGTCTCCATCCTCATAAGAAGAGGGGGTGCAAGGGGACATCAGTGCAGAGTGATAGGAGTTCTAAGAGGAGGAGGAGGAGGAATGTCTGGAGGTATGACAGGGTGGGGCTCTATGGATGACTTGTCTGTTGCTAAACGTGGCTTGAGGTTGGCATGGAGTAGAAGAGGAGGAGGATTGACCACATTGGTTGGTAATGTGGGAGGTGAGAGAACAAGGGGGACCTGGGCAACAGGCAAGAGAGTGGCCAGGTGTGCATTGTTGACATCCTTGGCATGTGTACTGTTGATGTTGCGACTACAATCTTGCAGGGCAATCATTATCTCTAAATGTCAAGTGGAATGACTATCTTAAGGGAGGAATTTTGTAGGCAGGGAACAAGAGAACTAGACTGGAGACTGAGCTCCATCCAGTCCTTGCTTTATATACTATTCTACGTGTAGATACATGTTGTGTACCAATCTAGATATGTATCTACATAAGTCTATCCCCTAGGCCCAACATGATCGACATGAGGAGTCGGCCTGTAATGGAGATTAATATATACATGAGGTTGCCAGCTGTTGATCTGCTGCGGATGGATAGAATGGAAGATGTCAACGGTAATTAAAGATAAGGGATCACATCACAGTGATGGGGTGACTGATGTGAGGTCTGTGACGATTACGGTGTATTAAATATGTGTATGTGATCTGTGAGGCGAAGGGTGAAGAGGTGAAAGTGAAGCCCACAGATCTAGAAGGGCCCGTAGATCCCTGTGTCTAGGTCGGGTTTTCCCTTGATAAGATAAAGAAAGCATTCTTGTGTGCTAAATAAAAGATGAAAAATATATAGCTGTAACACTACCCCCCATTTAAGGATCGACTTCCAGGTGATCAAAAGGTTGTGTTGATGGAAGAGTGAGATCTTCATGTTCGTGAAAGCATTGTATAAATGCCGAATGAGACATCCACAACCTTCGAGGTGCAGAAGGATACTCCCTATGGAAATCACCGATGGCATCAAGCGCACCTGGTAGAAGATGTTCTTCCGGTTCCCAAGTTCGATCTGTCTCATCATAGCCTAGCCAATGGACCAGGTATTCAAGGTGACGACCTTTGAATCTACTAGCGACGATTCTTTCTACTTCGTATAAGTTATCTTGGTCCTTAGTTACCTGTATAGGGCCGGGAGCGATGATAGGTTGTTCCTGAAGCCTTTCTTTATAAGGCTTAACCTGTGATATATTAATGGTTGGATGAATCCGCATAGAGGATGGCAAACGAAGGGTTACTGCATTATCCCCAACTAGTGTGATGATGTCATATGGCCCTAACCATCGCTCTGTTAACTTGCGACTTGCACGCAGCAACCTTAAGTTATCTGTGGAAAGCCACACTTTATCTCCAATGTTATAGAAAGGAGTCTCCTTTCTATGTTTGTCAGCTTGTGCTTTCATGTGTAGCTGAGCCTTTTCTAAGTTTAATTTAGTTTGCTCCGTCATCTCGTGTAAGGTGGATAGGAATTCATCGGCAGCTGGTGCCTTGGAGGATGATGCAATGGGTTCTATTCCAATGCGCGGAGTGTAAGAACGAGTGACTTCGAATGGAGACTTCGTGGTGGAGGCTTGCCTCTTAGAATTATAGCTAAACTGTGCGATGGGTAGCCATTGTGCCCATTCTTCTTGACGCACTGTGCAGAATAGTCTTAGATACTGCTGCACGTCCCTGATCATTCTTTCTGTTTGACCATCTGTCTGTGGGTGATGCGCAGTAGATAATCGTTGCTTTATACTAAGCTTCTTGCATAGCTCTGCCATGACTTGCGAAGCGAACTGCAGTCCTCAATCGGACACTATAGATAGAGGAATTCCATGGTGCTTGAAGATGTGATGTAGATAGAGACTTGCTGTCTTAATGGCGAACGTCGTCTTGCGACAAGGAATAAGCACTACTTCCTTCAAGAAATGATCTACAGCTACTAAGATGCTGTCTGATCCATTACTTTCTGGCAGATCGGTGACAAAATCGACAGATATGTCCTGCCAGGGTCTGCTAGGGACTTCTAAGGGTTGTAATAAACCAGAGCTGGGCTGGTTGGAAGGCTTCATTCGTGCGCATCGATTGTAACAAGATATATAGTCTTTGATCTGAGTTGTGACGCCAGGTCACCAATAGTGACGTAAAACTAGTTCAATAGTCTTTTCATTTCTGGGATGACCTGCCATAGGTGAGTCATGACATAATTTAAGGGTTTTGATTCTTAGATCTTTGTTATTTCCGTTTTTGGCTGGAATGTATAACCGGCTTCCTTCTTGATAAAGAAGTCCGTTCATTTCTTCACACACTTTGTGTTTTTTACATAACTTCTGTACTTCTGTCTCTGTCAAGAGACATGTTTGATTAAATATGTCTTGATGTAGTTGTGCCCCTTCATCGTAGATTGCGACTTTGGATGATGTTGTCCTTATCCGCTCCGGGGATATCATGGTTATTCCTTTGTTATCGCCCTCTATCCCTTGTGCGTGATCTTCTCTTCTTGAAAGAGCATTTGCTTTGGCGTTAGACGATCCTGGTTTATACATGAAGGTATAATTAAATCTGGATAGATATTGTGCCCATCTAGCTTGCCTCCTAGATAGATCTTGCACTTTCATAAAATATTGCAGATTTGCATGATCATTCCATATCTCAAATGGATGCTCTGTTCCTTCTAGATAATGGCGTCATTGTTCTAACGCTCTGATAATGCTCAACATTTCTTTATCTGCAATAGGATAATTTCTTTCTTTGGGTGACATTGAGTGGGAACTGAACACCACTGGATGCCATTTATCTTCTTTTAATATAGATAATACTACCCCTGTGGCGTAATCAGAGGCATCCGTTTCTAAACGGAACTGACAGTCAATGTCTGGGTAGGCGAGAATAGGGGCGGTGGTAAATTGTTCTTTTAGCTTGTCAAAAGCGTCCTGTTGTTGGGAATCCCATTTCCAAGAGACATCCTTCTTTAGGAGATCGTTCAGAGGTCTAGCGACTTGCGCGTATCCTTCTATGAAGCGACAATAGTAATTGGCAAGACTGAGAAAGCTTCGCACCCCCTTTACGTTAGTAGGTGCTGGCCAATCTAAGATGGCATCGACCTTCTTGCGATCCATCTTGATCCTGTCTTGTCCTATGACCATTCCTAAATAATCAACTTCCTTCTTGAAGAAGTGACATTTCTCTGGTTTGGTGAAGAGGTCATTCTCTGCTAGATGCTTTAACACTTTCTTAACGATTTCTGCGTGCTCTCGTTCATCATCTGTTTTGGTAAATATCATCACATCATCAATATAAACCACTACGACGTCTTCCATATCTGTAAATAGCTCGTTCATCATGGTTTGGAAGGTGGCTGGAGAGTTGCACAATCCAAAGAACATGACCAGGGGTTCGAAGGTGCCTTTATGTGTAACGAAGGCTGCTTTCCATTTGTCACCTTCTTTGATGTGTACGTTGTTATATCCCCATCTGAGATCCAATGTGGTGAATAGCTTAGCCTCTTTTAATTGATCTACGAGTTGCGAGATAAGAGGAAGGGGATAGTTATTCCGTATCATTTGCGAATTTAAATATCAATAATCTTATACCATGCACTTTCGTCCATCCTTCTTTGGTACGAAGAAAACTGGTGATGTTTGAGGAGATTTAGAAGGTCTAATGTATCCTTTTGATGACTGGTCTTCTAACCAATCTGATACTTCCTTCTGCTCATCCATGCTCAGGGGTATGAGTCTTCCCTTTTTCGGCTGAAAGTCTTCTTTAAGGTCTATGGCATGATCCCAAGATTTTCGTGTAGGCATTCTGGTGGATGCCTTTTCTTCAAATACTTTAAGATATTCGTGATAACATTCTGGCACGAGTTCTGCAGCAGATTTTCTTTGATCCATGAGAGATTTTAACTTTTCGTCCACTACTTGCCCTATTCTAATGTTTCATTCTTGTTTTTCGTTTTGCCCCTTTTCTAGCGTTTTTATTGTTTCATATACTTTATATTGAGCTTCCTGCTCTTCCTTTTCTAATAGCCTGAGATAGACGCTTTTATCTCTAAGTTCCCAACATTTTTTTCCACAACTTCTTAGTTTAATTTCCCCAGTCTTCCAATTGATGTCTGGGTTATGTTTCTTTAACCAGGAGTAACCGATCACCATTTGGTTCTTTCCTAGGCTAGTGACTTCTGCTTCGACTATCTCCCGATGTCCTTTGTAATCCAATAGAAGAGAGGCGACATGTGTGATTTTGCCTGCTTCTTTCTGTGTGCCATCCACGTTATAGACAGTAAGTGGTTGGGCGAGTTGCCTGAGTGGGAGAGCATGTTGCATTGCAAATACGTTATCTACAAAGATGCAGTTTGCGCCTGAATCCAAGAGTGCTGATACTGCAATAAAATCTTGATCAGTGTTTTTGGGTTTTATCTTTATCTTCATTTTTAGTTCGTTATCGATTTTGAGTGATCTACAAAAGATTCCTTCATCTGGGATTTGATCTGCAGGTGAGATCGAAGGATTAGCTTTCTTTGAAGAGGAATTAAGCACCGGTGTAACGCCCTGGCCGAGCCTCTTAGAGGACTCCTCTGTCGACAAAGAAGAAGATGTAATAGTAGAAGGCGCTGCTTCTGTATCATAAATATGTAGACTAGAAAAACGATTGTCCGTTGGAAAGTGTACCTGCTTACACTTACCTTTGCCTATATCAGACCCAGTTCCTGAATCTAGGCTCTGCCTTTTGCCGACTTCTTATTTTTGGCATCTTCGACGTCCCTGAAGAACGCCCTTGCTTCCTCAAATGACATGCCCCTTATTGCTGCTGTGGGGTCACGTCCCTTTCCTTTTTTGGCTTGTATGCTGGGTGTGTAAATGTGCTCGGTGCTTTTTATGTCATCCAAAGACGTGCTTCTTACTTGCCTGCATCAGCAGTCTTTCTTGTGGCCGTTGGACCATCCACAGAGGTCACACTTGGTGGAGGGTTTCTTGCACTATTTGGCAAAGTGACCTGCTTCGCCACAGTTATAGCAAGACTTGGCTCCTTTCTGAGCTGCACTGATGTCCATTGCATTTGGGTCTTTGGGTTTAGATCCGAACCTGAATTGTGTTCGTTCTCTAATGAGATCTAAGCTTTCGAGACGATGTCCTACGTCTCTTAGCATCTCCATTGTTTCATGAACCATTGTTTTCCTTAATCCATTCTTCCAGATATAGTCTATGATATACCTTTTGACATTCTGTTCTAGAAGATATACTCCATGCAGGTCTCCTAGTTCCGCTTTTTCATACTCTGCATACCATTTGACAAGGAAGTCATCGATTGTTTGGGTATTTCCTTGTTTCATGTCATTTATTTTTTTTGTGGCTCTGTCCTTAATGTTGCTGCCTCTGAAGAGATCTCTTAATTCTCCTTTGAGGTCTACCCAACTGTACCCTTGGTTCGTGAAGAGTCTTTGCAATCTTAGTTGCGCGAAGGGTCCTGCTCTTGGCCCTTTTAGTCTGGATAAAACTGCTAAGATCGCATTGCCACTTTGTGGTGTTATTGTGTGCTGATTTATAAGTATCCAGGATTGAATCTTTGCCCACCACTCGTCAAATTTGGCAAACGACCTGTCGAAATCTCCTGGATCTGCAAAGACTTCTACCTTTCTGGATGTATTGATAATTGGTTTTGTTTGTGTTGCCCCTGATCTGCTCGGGGTGGGTTGTCTGGTTGGTGGTTTGGGTTGTATCAGGGTACTAAGCATCCCTTGAATACTGGTTAGTGCGTCATTCATTTTTGCCATTTCGTCTCTCATTGCAAAATAGCATTGTTCTTGTTCCGCCGTGTATTGTGTGATGGTGTTTAGCTGGTCATGCCAGTCAATGTTTGGGTTGGTAAGGGTGGCAATGTAGTCTGCAATGGAGATGGCCATTGTGATTATAAAGGTGTGGAAGGTGACTAGTATTTATAGGATTTGCGTTGTTGGACTCGAAGTTGGACTCTGCTAAAATGATCATTCCTTCTGATCATTTGTGGATACTCGCGTCTCTGCCTTTTAGCGCAAGGTTGCTCTCTTTCTTGTTCCTCTGAGGCTTCTCCATATTGCCTCCTTGCTATGCTCGCTTCTCTGATAAACTGCTGTGCGCCTAGGGTTGCTTCTAGGCAAATGTTATGTGGTGCTGCCGGCCATGTGAACGGATCGGGTTGAGGGGATCTGGATGGACTCTGCTCAGGGGTTGTTGGATATCTAAGCAAGGCGAGATCTGTGGCAGGGCTGAGGGTGTGTGCTGATGGTGTGGGTTCCCAATAGTAGGTGTGCCCTGTGTATCTGATGTCAGTAGTGATTAGGTCGACTTCTCCTCCGTTTCCGAAGCTGTATGGCTCTAGATCTTGTTCAACGAGTTTCCAGAACTCTTCTTCTGTGGCCGCAATGTCTGGCCAATTGTTTGGGTCCTCTTCACTCTCTGTGCTCACAGTTGCAAGCGAGTACTCCCTGGGCTCTTCCTTAACTAGTGCTCCTACTGCTACTGGTACATGAAGCAACTACTCTCTTTGATGTAATCTGAAGCGAGGGAGGCTGAACTAGATCTCTATCTATTCAAGGAGCGAGATAGGAATCTTAATCAGTCTGAAGGAAGACGGGCGATATGAATAGGGGACGTAGGAAGAAACTCTCAAAGTTGCTCTTATATCAGGGAGATAGGAGAGACGGCTTGCTGTGACTGTACGTTCACAAGAAGGGCTGGATCTTCTTGGGCAAGAGTAGGAAAGTAACAAAGTTGAACAACTTAGGGAAGTATCCCCAAGTGTTCTATGTATTTATACACTATGATACAGTAGGAGATACAATGTTCTAAGTCAGCTGGGTAGAGGGTAAGGGTGTAGGGTATGATGTAATGGTGGAGTAGGGCAATGTTCATGCTGGCTAAGGTGAGGTAAATATGAAAGAATGGAGGAGTGATAGTGAAAGGATAGGTCTAGAGCAAGGGAATTAAAGTAGTGCGTATGAGGTGAGGCACCTAGACCAGTGATGTCATGATGACATCATATCTTATCTAATCGGATAGAAGGTAAGGGAATAAAGGAATGGGTGATCTTTAGATAAGATCATGATGAGATAAGATAAGATATGGAAAAAGTTTAGTATCGCAAAATCAATTCGTAACAGTATGTCTACTAATTCCCAAGGTCTGGCTAGATCGATGGTGGGAAGGTATGCTGTGAAGGGAAGAAGAGATCGGTGAAAGGTAATGGGCACTGATAGCAAGCCCCTGTTAGTGCTATCCTGAGGTACCCGAAGACGTGCTCACTTGCTAGAGCCTTTGGTGCAAGGGAGAAGGCTAGTCGCGTCTGCTGTCGTTTGGTAGATAGTGAAAGGGTAGTTAGATGAAGACAGTCTAGTTCTAGTGTTGCGACTACAATCTTGCAGGGCAATCACTATCTCTAAACGTTGAGTGGAATAACTATCTTAAGAGAGGAATTTTATAGGCAGGGAACAAGAGAACTAGACTGGAGACTGAGCTCCATCCAGTCCTTGCTTTATATACTATTCTACGTGTAGATACATGTTGTGTACCAATCTAGATACGTATCTACATAAGTCTATCCCCTAGGCCCAACATGATCGACATGAGGAGTCGGCCT